>VXCM01004410.1:0-43520 GCA_014773175.1 Lucifuga dentata
TTATTTCATCCCAGAAAAACATAATCATATATCTATCAAACTGCAGTTGTTCCAGTAATGCTACAACAGGTTAGTGTTGGAGTCACACTGTCTGTCTGTCTGGTTGCTCAGGCTCGTATTTCTGATTCTAGTGCTACATTAAAGAGCAGATCCATAACTGATGAGTCCATATAGTGAAAAATACTGAGCTTCACTTTCTGCAGGAAATCTCTGTGTAGATTGGAGCAGTAAATGCTAAAATGAAAATCTGGCATTTCTTCTAATCAGTTAAAGAAGAATCTGATTAGTGCTGTGAGGGAGACAGAGTGTCCCTGAAGTTAATGTTTTTCAGTTTCCAGGGGTCAGATGCAAAATAGATCAACCTAAAAAAAATATAACTTTCTGCATAGATTGTGGTGTAAACAACGTGCTATGAGAACTTGTATTTTAATACAGTAATTCTGGAATGAAAATAAAGCACATTGGATCATAAATTTCACCCATATCTTTTGACATTCAATACTGTGCTGTTACAGCTTGCAGCATCTACTGATGTGACGTCCACATCAGTAGATGCTGACCCACTTTTTTGTCTGTGATGTGCGTCTTGATGCAAGATTAGGTGTAAAACCTAATACAGAATGATTTATTAAATATTATGGATTTGATAAATTTGTGATCTTTCCTCTCTTTTTCCCTTCGGAAATTTTCTGGTTCTCTTTATTTTATTTGACTTTTTCTAGTCAGTTGGTTTATATCGTGACCAGTAAATGTATATGTTATATATCTACGTCTCCTATATGTCTATGATGGGATTCTAGATACAACATTTCAGTGTTAACCTTAATAGTTTGAATACCTAGTAGCTGTAACTCCTATCCATCATGCAATTTACAAACCCTTTCCATCTGAATGATGGATATTAGATTTTTAAGAAAAAAGGTATGTTATTTTTAGGAATCTCAGCAGTGTTCTGGTGTAAGTAGTGGGTCCAAAAACAGCCAAAGGCTCCTTGTGTTTACCTATACGACTACAGTTGTATGTCTGATTTGGATTATACTTAAGTAACGTGAGGAACTGGAGAAGCTTGCAAGCTCTATTTCATATACATGGTTACAACACACCATAGAATGTGCTTTTTTATCTTTTTTTTTCTATACTGTTGGCGGCAGGCTTGGAGACAGCGAATATCAGATTTCCATGTTTTAGTCATGGCTATGTGATGGCTTTATTAATCAGAGAAGGTATGGTTAATATACAGGTTCAGTGGAAATAATGCAAAGTGAGATTAAGCACCCAAACAGCACTGAAGACAAAACATCTGCAGGATCTAACTTAAAACAAAGACTAACAACAGATTTTAATGGAGCAATGAGATTCAAAGAAAGAGACTGAAAATATACATACAATGAAAATAGACAAGAAAAAAAAAAAGAATTTTGGCATCAAGACTTGAAGTGTAAATATAGCCTAAAGCTGCAGGTTAACATTTTGTAAAATGTAAAAGCTATCTAAATATTAATTCTCCTAGTGAAGCTCCAGTTTTAAGATACTGCAATGTGTATTTGTTTTACAATTAATTTCACAAACTGTAGCTACTGTGCCTTTCTCAATTTTTTATGTGGGTTGTGATTGATATAAGATGCGTCTTAATATCATTGCTGAGAATAAAAATATTTATTTTAGAGAAAAAAAGTACAATGAGCTATAAATATATTTCTATTTCTATTCTATTTCTATTTGCTTTCTACATAAAATGATAGTTATAGTAATGTGGAGGTTGAAAACATCATACCAGTGAGTCATTAGTTAGAAGCCGAGATTTCTGGCTTTGCTCCAGAGAACATTAAGTGAGTTTAATTCCAAATCTTCTCTGTTCATCTTTCAGTTGCTCAACACTGGAGCTCTCAATCTTATGAAATAAATGACAAAGCTGTATTAATATTACACTACATTATAATGTAAATGTAACCTTTTCAGCTGGTCGCTAGATAATACTGTGGATTCTCTGCTCTGATTGGCTAGCTTTCTCGCCTTTATTGAGAACATGTAGGCCAAATGAATGGGGCTTGTGTATGTAGAATAAAGGTTATAGATTACTTAATGCTGCTGATTTGATTAACCTAGTTTTCCTAATTTACTTAGTATTATGCAGCTAAATGTATCATTGTATCTCACTCTCCTCTATCACTTTGGATATTCCCATTTATGTTAAAGGTGTAACCTAAGGTACTCTTTTCATGGTCGTGGGTACAAAAGGCCTTTGTATATATTTGAAAGAAAACAAATCATTTAAATGAATGGATTTGCTAAAACAGATAACTTACTAAATGAACTTTATGATCATTTCACAGTATGCCATCTTTGATAGAAGGTGGAGAAGGCTACAGCACCTACTGTTCAGTTCTCACATTAAAGGCTTTAAAACCCTCCTGAAGGGCACTGAAGGCAGCATGAAATGCCCACCCAGATAGCAACGAGCGCTCTGCCATCTTTACAACACAAAGCACTGCTGTTGCCTGAAGCTGCTTACCAGTGACTAATTACCCCATAAAATTTTTGTTAAATTCAGTCAATTTTGTGACAAAAACAATAGAAAACAGGCAAAAAAAAAAAAAAAAAAAAAAAAAAAAAAAATCCAATTAACAAAAGACAAAGAGTTGTAAGTGAAGCTGTAGCTGTATTGACCCTAACATGAGGAAGCCTGGCTTTCCCAAAACACTGATGATGGGATATTGAAAGAAAATTTAGATCTATTGTATATGGTATAGTGATAATTTTTCCCCCCATTGCAAACTTTTAAGCATTGACAGCATTGCTTTTTGAGATTTTCATCATTTCATTGAGAATGTTTAACAAACTTCCCATGTTGCCTCATTCCACAGTCTCAGTGCATCTGAGTCTGAGCCAGAGTCATGTAATTTAACATTCCCTACGGGAAGGATACCATGCATCATGGAATGAGATGTAATATTGGTCACACAGTTAGCAATATTTTTTTTTTGAAGAAAAAAGTATTGCAGTTATCACATCCGGCCAGCATTAGCAATGAGTTGTGACCTCTGATTCTCCTCTGAGGCTGGAACATTATTGGCTAAAAGCCTATCAGACCTCTCTGGATTTATTTTCATCAACAAAACCAAATTCCTTACTACTAAGAGCGCTATTTTTTTTCTGCAATTGTAAACAAATTCCACAATGAGAAAAAAAAACATGAATTATCTAATCTGAATGATCAACAAATTAATTATCAATTATTATCAACTCAGTTATTACAAATGGGATGCCACAAAAAAACTGTCTCAACTGAGATGTGGTCGTTTGAAACTTGGCCAAATAATTTCTAGTGTTAAATACAGACACTCCATCTTTAGTAAGAGACAAATCAAATTGTAGTGCAGCACTCGATGCAGATGAAGCCTGAACTCACCAACATTTTGCCTCTGTTGTCTTATTATCTCTTAGTTGAAAGAATGGACAGATAAACACGAGAGTTACATGATTTCTGGCTCCATAAAAAGAACTCTTCTCACTTCACCTCCTTTTCATCCTTTTGGATTATTGCTGCGATATTTCATCCAAACATTGTGGAACACTTTATCTAATATAATCTTTTAATGATCTGGAAGGTATTTATGACAGAGGAGCATAACGAGACACACACCATGCTGTTAGTCATAATGGGTTCCAGAGCATTATGCTGTGTTTGTCATCTCACAGCCGTGACAAAGAGGAGAAAAGAATCCCTCTGGTGCCACTACTCACTCTATTGTTCAGTTAGAAAAGTTTGTCAATTTCAGGTCAAGTCAAACTAAATGTTAGTTATTATTTTCACTCCCATATCAGGAATTAGAACNCCCCCCTTTTTTTTAAATTTCAGATTTCAAACATGAAAGCTTGAAATGGAGATAATGAATTAATTTTCTCTTGTTGAGATGCTTAATAAGCAATGTTATCTATTATTTATATTTTCCAGCATACATTACATTTAGTTTAAAGGACTATACCAATGATTTTACATTTTTAAGTCCATTATATACTATCCACATGCATGTTATGTTACTGACAACCATTTTCCAAAACATACAAGTTGTATGTTAGTTTTCCTGTTATTTTGTCAAAGCCCCTAATCTTTCCAAATCAAATGCACTTCCACCTTAAAGTTCAATGTTTTTCCTGCTAACATGTACATTACAATGTAGAAGGGATGTATGAACAATAGGAAACAACAGGAAAACTAAAATATGGTTTTATGTTTTTGTGTTTTGGAATGTAACGTGTATGTGGATTGTAAAAATTGGGCTCAAACATGCAAAATTACCATTATGGTCCTTTAAAACTCCCCAGAAAGCCTTATTTATTTATTTATTTTTTTCTATAAATTGGCATGCTGGAGACTTATGGAAGTATGCATCTTTTTTTTTTTTTATACATTTTAACAAATGCTCCTAACATTACTGATAAAGCTGAAATAATAATATAGAATATGAACTGATCCTGAATCTCCTCTAAACTGTGAGACTGCATGACACTGGAAATCAAGTTTAAACAAAACCCAGAATTATTGGTAAACTGAATCAAAGTTTTGTAAGGAGGAATGATCTAAAATTCCTGAACACTGAGCAAGTCTGATCAGCTGCAACTGGAAATATTTGGCAGAGGTTATTACTGCTAAAAGTGGTTCTACCATGGTGTGAATGATTAAAGAATATGGTTAATAAAAACACAATTTGTACAATTTCTGCTGCATCATTAGTGTAGATAAAATGTATTTGTGTACTATTATGACGTGGATGAGGATCAGATCACATCTGAGGAATAATTAGTGCAGAAATCCAGATAATTCCAAAGGTTCATTAACTTTTTTCTTATGTGTGCGCGCTTCAATATTTCGCCAGCAGATGGCAGCAGAGTCACATTTTGTCATTCATGTAGCGTTCATTAACTTTCTTTCTTCTTCACTTTACTGCTGCATTACAATGTGCCTGCTGAATTTAGCTCTTCAGGATCCAGTCTGGAATGATAATGGACTGGTGAAGAATAGAATTTTAACTTCTAATTTTCTTCCACTTAATTTTGACATTGACATGTGAACACCAAGAGGCAAACAGCATTGAATTTAAGGCCTAACAAATGATCGCCATAAACCATGAATAAAAAATATGTTATATATATATATATATTTATATATATATTATTTGCATGATGAATAGAGAAAGAGAATGTTGTTCTTGTTTTTCGAACAATTTTCTTACCCTGTACAAACCCCTTGATACTTTGTGTTGCTTTTTTCTTGCATCTCCCCCAGAGGACCACATTATCTTGCATATTTGCAGACAACAAAGAAAATACATTTTTATAAAGCTTTCATGTGTTATCTACTGGATACAGATATGCATGTAACAGCATATTTTATCATGTATGCTTGTTTTCAGCTTTAAATAAATTCAGTACAATCATTTTAACAATATCCCATCATTTGTGCTCTCTATCTCTCAACAAAAGGACAAAGTGGATACTACAAGGTGAATTTTTGTTGTATGAATATGTTATAGCAAGACATGCTTTTACTAAAAGGTTGCCTTCTTGTGGAGCTATTTTATCTTCTGGGATCAGTGGTTGTGATTGAATCTTAATGGGAATTGATGATAGCCATAAGAGCACCTGTCTGAAAATGATAGCTTAAATCAGTACTCTCTCTTGCCATGAGAAGTGGAAATAGCGGCTGCAGTTAAGGCAATATAAATGTCTCTCCTCTGGTCTGTGAAATGGCTCAATCTCCCCAGCCCATCCATTGTTTGATTGTTATAAATCTTTTGGAATCACATTATCTTGGCACAGCCATTACAGATGATTGTGATTTGCAAGCGCTGAGAAATATCAGAAAGCAAAGTATATTTCCAAATCTTCCGAGGTTATACTTTAGATTTACAAAAAGAACAATATCACCTTTTATTGGATGGATTTTTATATCACAGGCACAGAGTCTTATCCACACAACTTGGACTGGAGAATACTACTGGTACTGCTAATAATGGTACTGCTCTGCTACTACTACTACTGCTGCTATTACTATACTACTACTACTATTACTACTACTGCTACTACTACTATTACTGTTGCTGATGCTCAGTGTTGCCAAATTTTTTATGCGGAAATTTGCGAAGGCCTGCTCGAAAAGTCGCTAGAAGTCAATCAATGACATCATTAGCTAATTTGCATATATGGTGTCCTCATGAAGCAACTTGCTTTTTTTTTTTTAATTTTTGTTATGCGCCTTGCCAATTTGCCACAAAATGTTTCTATTTCTGGTTATATTGTTCCCTATCTTGACAGATGGATAGACAGAAATCAAGTTTAATGGTCTTAATCTAAAAGAACTGTTTAGGCCATTAAACAAAGGAAGAGGGGTAAGTTCCTGGGCAAACAATGGGGATTATTGATTGGCTTTCTGAACGCTGACACACACAGCTCATTTGTGTTTCTGTCTGGTCGCTGCGCTGTCGACTCGACATGCCTGCCCTACGCTGTCCCACACACACTCATGGAAACACTGTATGCAGCCCGTCTCAGCCCCGGAGGGCCACAGTCACAGCCATGAGGGACAGATTCATGGCATTTTTCAGTTCTCTTGTTTTTAAAGTCGCTGATGTCTGCCTAAAAAGTAGTTAAATTTGTTGCTAGGTTCTTTCTTTTAAAAAAATAAAAGCTGCCTGATTCTTAAAACTTGCGAGATCTTGCAACAAATTTGCTAAATTGGCAACAGTACTGCTACTAATACTGCTATAACTTGTACTTCTTTGTCTTCTACTGCTACTAATACTGCTGCTACCATCCTTACATCCTGTATGATCTTTACATCAGTCCACAGTCCACAGTAGAAAGTGGGCTCAGAGTACTAGAATATATTAAGTGTTAACAAATTTCAGCTGTCAGAACATGTTAAAAAAAAATAGCAGGTACATGGGGAAGGACAGAAAGTGAATAATACATCTTTAGTGTATTCAGTTTTGAACAAATTCATCAGAACACTTAAGCTAAAAGGGTAATTTCATAAATGGAGATGTAAGCCATTGAAGTGATTTGTCCACCTTCCAAAGAGGTTTTGATCGTCTTTTCAGTCAGATGAAGCTATTTGGGGCACCATTTCTTAGGAACCTTTGGACCCTTTGCTATAACAAAGCAATCTTTTTCAACAATCAGCACTAAGAGTTTTGTTTTTCTTAACATATTTACACTGCAGTGATGAATGAATTTATGCCAAGCAGACAAAAGATCACACAGTGTTTCTAAGAGAAGTATTCCAATTTTGAATTTTTCAGTGTTCCATAAAAGCAATACAATCACAAAGCAGCAATTTGGAAGCAAGTCCAATATAGGACCACACCAGTGATTTTGCATGTTTGACCCAATAAATCTGACCAGCATACACATTACATTATTGTAACCAGTTTCCAAAACATTAAACCATATTGATTTTTTTGTGTTACTTTGCCAAATCCCCTAATCTGTCAAAATAAAATGTTCAGGTGATATACCCACCTTAAAAATCTAATATTTCACCTGGTGACATGTACAATTGTAGAAGACATGGCCATTTTAATTTCTCAGTAAAAGCAATCTGATCTATATTCCCTGGTGGAGAAGGTTTCCATCAGGAAACATTTTCAGATCACTCTGCACTTTTAACTGCATTGAAATGCTAAAATTACATTACTTTAACAAAAAATGTAATGGAAATCTTATTGGCTGTGATGGATTACTCTTCGCAAGCATGTTTTTAGTCTCTACAAGTTGATTTTTTTATAGCATGCTGGAATGAACTGAAACCAATGGCAGTCTGGAAGGTAGGAAAAATGATTCTAATATTTACCATTCTAGCAGTATGCTTTGGGAAATGATTGTCAGTAACCTTGTGTGTATGAAAATTGAATATATTAGGCTCCAACATGCAAAATAGATGGTATGGTCCTTTAAGGTCGTGCTATTGCTATTGTTTCAGCATTTAAAGGACAATGGAGAGTCAGGGTCACTGACAAGAATCTTACGACTACACTTTGCAGTGTTTTTGGAACCTGGGGCAGAGTTACAGGTGGGGGAGGAGGAGGAACGCTACCCATCACCATCCTCATTAACTGTGCATCTAAAAATGCACAGCATGTTAGTTAGCACTGGAGTTAGAGGTGAGGTAAAGTGATTGCACCTTAAGTCCTTGGGAAGTCATGACTTACAATCAGAGAAGTCAGATTTATGATATTAATGTGGGTAAAAGTTGTAAGTGGTTTTAGTCAGAACAATATGGACACAGTGGGGATTTTTATTTTGAACTTTTGTTTTTCTTTCACTGAGACAGCCTGCTTATTTAGCCTTACTCCAGCACAAACAACAGCGGTGTTTTTCATGTTTTGATAAACGACATGTAAATTACATGGCACATGTTCATTATGATCACATTAGTTTTATTTCAATTATCATGTGTAACTGAAATACAACTAGTTTGCTTTTTTTTTTGTTGTTTTTAAACATTTATTTACCTCCAACACCATTTCAGCCATGATGTATTTTGTGGGCATGACCCTGTCTCTGAAACATCAGGACTTTCAGAAACTTCAGTTTTCCTGCTCGTAATTATGACTTTGTTCATGTGCCCTCATCTCGTAATTACAATAATTACAATATTTCTAATGATGAAGGCAGTATAACATATGTAACTTTGCCTCCGTGTGTAATCTCGCCCCAAGCTCCAAGCTCCAAAAACACCTCTTGAATTTTTAGTAATGACATGACATTATGCCTCTTCTCACATGTAATTATCCACTATGACATAAAATATTTTAAAATGTTTCGGAGTCTCATACAGACAAAAGGCTCTTAAATTATTTACCTCCTTCCAGCCTCTTACACAGAATTTGATCATTATAAAATATTTTATCATTGTTGAGGGTCGTTAACCATCTGCCATAGCAGTAATAAAACTTACATATAGCTCACCCTCCCATGAAGTAATTCACCACGCCTTAAGTTGCCAGATTAGCATATGGTAACGGTCCTCCTGAAGGCCCGACCTAAATGTGAACCGCTTAATTGCAACTCAGCTTAAAATGTCAGTCATGAAATGTGATTTTATGACCACTGCGATGTAAATGTGCATTCCTTCAGCTCAGAGAGGCATCAAAGGCTGCTCAGGACGCACTGCTGAGGACGAACAAGGGCAAGTGGAAGGAAGCAGCGGGGTTAAAGCTAATCAAAATCCTCCTACTCTGCATGTTGTGCTCACTTTACCCAGGGGAGCTCTTAGGGCTTATCAGGAAGAAAATTTAGCCTCAGCCTGTGCTGATCCAGTTTAATTAAGAATTGCTACTATGGGTGTAATGACTTACTAATAGGGGATAACATGTAATGAGAAAACAGGGTCATTTTGGAAACACCGCTTACAATCGTGATTAGGGCTGAGGACGCAACTTTCATTGGAGATCACATTTAATTGAGTAAATTTGATATGCAGGTTAATCATAAAATGAAATCTGAACCTTGAGCTAGCTGCCAAAACAAGCTGGTATGTGGTTAATTAGTAGTTGGAAACACAGAGTTCCTCAATGAACAAAAACTATTATTCTTTTGACATTCATCCATCATATTTAACAGAGAGAAACCCTGCAGGATTTGTGATATCATGCAAAAGTCATTCCATCATCTTCTAAAGGATTTACAGGATGACGTCTGTGATCAGACGCGTCGCTGTCACCCTGCATGTCTTTGATGCTTTATGATCCATGAAATAGACCCTCAGGTTTTTGGGTGGGACCTGCCCTGTCCTCCTCTGTTTTCATTTTCTATAACCCCTCCCTTCTTTTCTCCCTCACTGCAAAATCAAGTAAAGTTTCAAAATCCTCTTTAATGGTCATTCAGTATTTTTTTCTTATCCAAGTCTTATTTTCTTCAAATAAGTGGATAAAAGAAAAAGTTGAGATTCTGTTTGAGAACCTGTTTTCAGTACAAATCGGCTTGTTTCACAGTTTTTGAAGTAATGAGTGTCACCATCTGGAAATGGTGAACATGTTGCAGGTTAGCATGCTGTTGTATATGCTCAATATGCTCTTCATCCATCTGAAGGCAACGTTACATCAACAGCAAGTGGCTTTTTTCAGATATTTCTTTAAGGTCAAATTCAGCTTCTGCTGCTGTAGCTTTCTTGGTTTATGCTCCAAGCGATGACTGTGACTAGAAAAGTATCCCACTTCTGTCCTTGTTCTGCATTATTATCCCAATAGGGTAAACTTTTTCCTGTTTTTTTTTTCTCCCGCTTCCAAACATTTCTGACCAATGAGTGGAGTAAGTACTCTCATATGACTTTTGCCGCCGTATTGGGTTCAGGTGGATATTTTTTTTTTTTGTACAAAGCCAAACTAAACCAAGCAGTAAATGGAACAAAGTAAATGGAACAATTTTGTCCCCGATTCCGACCAGAGAAAATGGATGACAAGTCTGAAAATGCCACAAAATTTTTCCTTGAGTTGTTGTGGCAACCTGCAACAGCACAAACTGCAGCTAAACTATTTTCAGTGACCTCACTGTTGCCAGCTAGCTTTCACTGGCCTCTGTCTGCTTAAATCAGAAAATGAGTTTCAGGGTGAATGTAACAGAAATGCTGGAAAGTCGCATGCCATGGCCACCACTTGGCTTTTGAGGAAACCCTTGGATAAAGGTATTTTCTCTTAACACACTGGCCGACTACTTATAAACTTTATAATTGAAAATGTCAGTTTATATTTAGCTTGTTTGTTATTGGGGATTTTTTTGCAGTGCATCCTCCCAAGCGCTGCAGGAGACGATCGGGCCATGAGGAGAGTAGCCGGTGACAGAGCAGAGACGAGGTTATCAGCTCTGTCACGCCGTCGANGGGCCATGAGGAGAGTAGCCGGTGACAGAGCAGAGACGAGGTTATCAGCTCTGTCACGCCGTCGATACGGATGACTAATGGTGCAACAAAGTCACATTCCACCATCGGTTAGATTCTGTTGGCTTTTTTCCCCCTGTAATTTGTTTTCACTACCTGTCAGATCATTACGATTCCAGCAACACAAGAAAATACAGTTAAACACTTAAAATGTTCAGTCTCGATCATGTTTTTAGGGGTTCAATTTGTTGTGCAAGAAAAAAAATGTATAGCTGAGCTCTCAATAATTTATCACCTCCCTTATTCGTCACTGCATATAGTGTTTGACAGGAAAATAAATCATCTTTCATTATATCTGCTTTTTATTTTTTTTAAAAATGTGACAACCAAGATGTTACAATCCTCCTAAACTGTGACAAGACATATTAAGCACTGCGTATTCTACAAAATTACAGTGTTTGAGCTGTGAACCAGGCATTCAGATCATTTTGATGTTTGGCAGAAAACCGTAAATCAATTCAGTTTTAATTATCCACAAATCTGTCACAAAAAGAATCAACACAAACAAAATATGATGAAGGAATACAGATTACAAACAAAACACCAGGAAACAAAGATGGCTGATCCTATTTCCTGCAAGCGTGAAATAGTTTTTACGCTTTACTTGAAAACTAAAAGGTGTGACCTTCAGGCAGGAGAATGACAAATGCATTTTTGCAAAGCATCCATTTATCTGTTAACATCCCTTAAAGTTGAGAATAAGAATTGATCGGTGAAAATCAGGTAACACAGGACGGTAAAACACAGCAGCGTTTGGCCGATTTATCTCAATTTCCATGTCAAAGTGATTTGAGCATCATTGTGATCCTATTAGTGGATCTCTGTGGGTGAGGATGACTCCATTCAGCCACGGGCAGGAATCTGACGCCTGAGTGGGGTTTGAAAGAAGGTGGGGATGTGGGTGAAGATGGAAAAGTGGAGGACAGACACCTGAATTGAGAGTAATGAATCCAGCGAGAAGTGCAGACATGTCTTTCATCTTCAGCCAGACTGGAGCTGCTCTTTCATCATCATCATCAGAAAAAAATGTGCATGTTCATAGCATCTGCACATTTACCTGCAGGGAGGGAAGACATGTTTCACTTTCAAAAGATACTTTCCCAGTTCCTTCTTTGTTGTTACTCTTCAGGTTCCTCAGTGTGGAGGAAAAGCGAGGAGTCATCAAAGACGCGACACACACCCACAGACTGGTGACAGTTATTTACCCTGAAATTAGCCTTGTTATTGTGGCTGATGAATGCGTATGGAAATTGAGACTGAAAGCTCAGATTTATGATGCAGCAGAGCTTGTGTGTGCGTGTGTGTGTGTGTGTGTGTGTGTGTGTGTGTGTGTGTGTGTGTTTGAGGAGTCGTTCAAGTCAGGTCACATCATGTTGAGTCTATTTTTGTAGAAGTGGAAAAAAGTGGAACAAGTACATTTACTCAATTACTATGCTTAAGGAGGAATTGTTAGGACTCGTACTTCCCTCAAGTATTACCATTTTGGAAGAACTTCATATTTCTACAGTAAACTAACTTTCTTTCTTTCTTTCTTTCTTTCTTTCTTTCTTTCTTTCTTTCTTTCTTTCTTTCTTTCTTTCAGATTCATGATGTAATGTGGATACAAGTTGTTTTAAGTGGTTTTAGTCAGAACAAGATGGACATAGTGGGGATTTTTATTTTATTTTATTCATCTTTCCTCTCTTTCATCCTGTTGTCTGTCCTTCCTTCCTAATTTCCTTCATCAGTGTCCCTCCTTTTCCACCCTCTCCTTCTTCAACTGACCCAAAAGCAATAAAATCCTCAAAAATTGAGATAAAAGCTCTGAACAGCAACATTTCTCTCTTCTTCACTCTGAATAAGTTTACTTTTGGTACTTAAGTAATATTAATACTTTTAAAGGACCATACCAGCCATTTTGCATGTTTCAGCTTAATGTTTCCTAGTGGTGCATTCAAGTACTGTAGTGAAGAACTGACAACAGGAAGCATTTTCAGATCACTCTGNCCTAGTGGTGCATTCAAGTACTGTAGTGAAGAACTGACAACAGGAAGCATTTTCAGATCACTCTGCGCTTTTGTGCTTAAACGCTAAAATTATGTAACTTCGAAAAAAACTTGAATATATGTCTTGTTCACGATGATGGATTACCTATCCCAAGAATGTTTCAAGTATCAACAAGTTGATTTTAATAGTGTACCAGAATGAACTGAAACCAATGGCGATCTGAAAGGTAGAATTTTTTTTGTTTTTCTTTTTTTTTTTTAAATTCACCATTCCAGTAGTATGCTTTGGGAAATGGTTGTCAGTATATTACATGTATGAAAATTGAATATATTAGGCTCAAACATGCAAAATGGATGGTATGGTCCTTTAAATTTGAATGCAGACATTTAATTGGATTGGAGATTTTTTTAAATTTCGGCATTGCTCAGTAAAAGATTTTGTGTATTTCCCTCAGCATTACATACTGTAAACATCTAAAATGAGATGCTACAACAAAATTGAGAACCACTTAAATTAACCAAAAAGAAAATAACAACAAGAAGGTATGAAATATGTTGGATTATGATAATAAAATCATGTGAAGCTGATTTTTTTTGTATCTTTGAATGAAGAAGCAGAAAGCTAAAAGAGAGTATAAAACCTTTATTTTCATCTCACTGTCCTCATTTGTTCCTCACGTGATCTGAATGTGGGCTGTCACTGTGCGTGTGTGTGTGCGTGTGTGTGTATGTGTGTGTGTGATCCACTGCTGCTGAGAGCTGGCGTATCAAAGCTCAGTGGTCTTTCTCAGTCCCCTTAGCAAAAGCTGCGATGCACCGTGACCATGAGACTGGATTTACTGTGACCCAGTTTAAGCCTGAGCCTCTCCTGCACGGACAACCTGACTCGTCTTTACTAAAGGCCTTCTTAATTAAAGAGACAGCTTAGAGAGATGAAGACACAACAACTTTCAAAGGTCGTTTAGGTCGGTAGTTTATTTTCACTTGAGGTGAGCTTAGTCACCGCTTCAGTCATCAATAACATGACTTCAACTTCCAACAACTTGGATTAGAATCACTACTACAGTCTGCAGTGGCAGACAAACAAATCTAAGATAAAAATTGGACAATCCACAGCGTGATCTGCTTATGGATCTGCTGGTGAATAGCATTGTTAGCAGAGATGAATGACTTGCAATTTTGAGAAATAATTACCAAATCCAACTGAGCTTTCTGTGGATACACCAGTTTCCTCTTAATAATTGGTCGCAGGATTCCAGGCTATGAGATTGCTGTTTGTCCAGTTATGGCAGCTTCTCCTATCCAACAGTCCCCACAGACCAAAACTGCTGATTCCAAGTGTTTTTAGAAGAGAACTTATTCTCTTTTAATCGCAAAATGGTCTCCAGATGCCTTTTTTTTTGTGTGAGTCAGCCCCGGTTTGATTAATGTAATAGGGGAATTGTAAAAGTCTTGTAAAATAGAGGCTGCTGCCTTATAGGCTCAGAGGTGTCACCCACCACTGCTGAATTAATGAGCAGAACTAATTGTTTATGATTTGAAATTTTAATAACATGGAATATATAAGTTCATCATTCGAAATCATAATTTGGGATGGTTATGTGCTGTGGGTGGTGTAGCATCTTATATCCAGGGCTGCATATAAGTCGTACGCTGGTCTGCATGTGTGACCTCAAATGAAAAATGAGTTTCTGCTCTCCTGTAAGCTGTCATATACAAAGTGGATGAGAGAGAGAGAGAGAGAGAGAGAGAGAGATCTTGCAAGGCTCACGACACATTGCAGACAGATTTTAACCAAGAAATTAAAAGCGGCCGTGCTTTCTACATTTGATGCATGTTAGCAGGCAAAACATTGAATTTTAAGGTGGATCTTTCAAAATCAAATAATCACCTGAATATTTGATTTTGAAAGATTAGAGGATTTGGCAAAACAACGGAAAAACTAAAATACATTTTTGTGTTTTAGAAAATGGTTATCAATAACGTAATGTGTATGCTGGTTGTATATATTGGGCCTAAACATGCATAATCACCCTTATGATCCTTTAAGTACTATATGTGTACTCCCTGAGGAAACCTACACAGACAACATGTAAACTCCACACAGCCTCCCTATCAGATTCCAACCCAGAACTATTTTTGCAGCGAGGCGACAGTGCCAGCAGTAAGCCACCACGCCTTCCTCTGAAAACCATAAAATAAAGATTCTGTTACTTATTTCAGAAATGTTTAGGGCTCATTTCTTGGGCTTTAGTTTGATGTGTTGTGTAAGTGTATTATTTCCTTGAGAAAGAAACGCTGCATCTACTGTATTTATAATTCAGGTTTACTGCATAATATTTTTTGGGAGGTTTCGGGGCATAAACATTTGAAGGGAAAAACTGCTAAAGATGTGTTGTAGCGGCTTGTCTTAATGAGATGATGAAATCCTTCACAACATTTGCCGATTATGTGGAGAAAGCATGGAATTTGATAAAACGTGCTGCCAATGAATGATACCAGTGAAGACTGTTTGCAATAAGTTTGTTATGGAACCGGAAATTTGTATTATGTTTATATGATTGTGTCTTGTAACCCCATGTGGGCTGGGCCATATAGGTAAGACACACAAATAAAGATTCATTCATTCATTCACAACACATTAGTGCACATTGCATATCTGCTTTGATTTACAGTATGTCACCCACGCAGAAAAACACTTGGTAAATGGGTAGTCGTAGCACAGTTACATGGCTGCAGGGACCTTGGAATCAAGTAAAAGTGGCCTTGATGACTATCATTACATGTGACTGCACATAAAAGATTCTCAAGTTTCAGGCTGACGTGTTCCCAGGCTGCTGATTAATGGACTATTATACAGTGCTCTGCTTGGGAAAGCATCAGAGTTTCCACAGGTGGTGGGATAATGAGAGCAGGAGTCTGTGTACAGGCCTTGGAAATACAAACCAAGTGATTTTGCTCACATGTTGCAGATGGAGCTCTACTGGGCTTCATCAGGATTTCTGCTTTCTGCTCTAATGCTGCACATTTAAAGAGGATGACGCTGAATCAGGAGGTTAAATCTAAACTCCACGGTGGTGCGAACTCCAGGCAAGGTTTTGTTTATGCTGTGCTTTATGCGTAATCTGGTGAGAACTGTAAATCCTTTGAATCTCCTTGTTCATCTCCGTACAGCACCTTGATCCTCTTTGTGTCGTTAGTGCTGCTGCAATAACAAGAGAGCAAAGAAATGCATTCTTCTGTATGCTTTCATTGTATTGTGAAAGTGTGTGTATGTGTAGCAGAGAGCACCAGTATACTCATTATAGAAATCTTTATGTAAATCCAAAAGCCTCTCTTGTTGTTAATCTTTGTGAGGAACAGTACAGAGCTCTCAAAATGAAATAAGAAAACAATATTGATTATGGCTGATAGAAGTAGCCAAACCTGAATTATTCTCAAATATCTAATCAAGAATTGTGATTGTTATTGCACAATGGTTCATCTTCTAGCGTAGCAAAATATGGATAGCTCTAGAAATTGGGTTGAAAATGTTTTGTGACAATATTGTTCTTTTATTACATATTTGATAGGAGCCAGTTGGAATCTTTTATTGCTGATATAAAATGTTTCTTTACAGGCCATGTTAAAGGAGACATGTTATACAGATTTCAATATTCCTATTTTAAACTTTTTGTATTACTTTAATGTGAAAAATCACAATGATCCACATCTGCTCTCCTTTGCTGCAGTGCCACTGTGCACACTGAGTGAAAACACGCTGCTTTAGTTACTGCTCTTAAAGGTCCATTCTCAAAAAGCGAGCTGTGCTCTGATTGGTCAGCTGTGTCAGGCCTGAGCTGACAACACCCACGGGATGCAAAACATGGGATGCCAAACACTCGCCCACTAGCCTTATAATTACTTTGAAACTATATTTTCCAGGGTCAAGATTACTTAAGGGTTTTTATATTTTTTTCTAGAATTTTAAAAGATTTGTTTATTCTTCCCTTAGTGATTTTAGATACAGTATTTGTCTAGAATTAATAATTTCTAAGAAAAAAGTACAAATTAGCAGGCATGGTAGAAATTTGCAAGATTGCTGTAAGGCAGAATTTATCATCCTTTCTTGTACTTCAATGAAAGTAATTTAATGAAAAGTAAAATTTCAAAACTACATCAGCCCCAGAGAATTAAGAACCTGATTGGTAAACCAGCCATTCAGTGACCCTCTCAATATTTTTTTTCATTACATATGCTACATTCTGCTTTTTGAATGATTTGATTTATGTCGTATTGTATTTCTGGACTGCTGTCATGTTATTTAATGTCTTATCATTACTGCAATCTATATTACACCCCTTTTTACTCCTGGCAGAACATAGCCCTGCTCTCAATTTTCTAAATTAACATGACTTTATGGTAATTGAATGGGCTTTTAATAGCTCTCAGTAGACCACATTTAGAGTGAAAGAGAGAAAAGCTGTATGAATGCCCCCCACACCTCCACACACACACCTTCACACTCACATATCCTGCGGACAGAAGGTTTACTAGTTAAATACTGACATCACCTGTGGACTTCCAATTAGGCCTCAGAGCCAGCAGACACGTACACTAAGCAACAACAGCAGTATAAATTTATAGCCATGAAAAATGATATTGAATTTTGTGGCTGGGCTTCCAGATGTATAATGTTAGAGCCTAATTTGAAATACAGTGATCAATAAGACTCGGCTGGGTTACTTGTTCATGTGTGTGCTCTGTTTATTATAAAAACAGCTAAAAGAAGTGATGCTCTACAGTTAGTTTCTAAGAAAGTGCTCCCTCTCGGCTTTTAAAGCGAGCTGTCCAAGCTGTTCTGACGTATTGTTAGCCATTATTGCTGATGCCTCCCATGAGGTCTTCCTCTCCATAAACTCTTCCTCTTCGCTGAGTCCCTGCCTCCCATCACCAGCATGCTTGTTAAACAGACACACACATAAGTCTAACTCATGTTTCCTCTGAGGCCCACAAGCCTGCCAAAGCAAAGCTCCTGCTTATCACTCAGCCTTGGCCCCCTGTGTGTGTGTGTGTGTGTGTGTGTGTGTGTGTGTGTAGCTCACACACATTTATACTCTTGCCCTGTCCTCTGTTAAACCCTCTCTAAATATATGTATTTTTTATTTTTTTTAATTCCAGCAACCTTTCTCTTGCACTTAGTCAGGGGTTGGGTTGGGTTGACTTGCATTGTAGAGGAACCAACCAGATCTAGTGTCAAAGGATGAAATTCTCTACTAGAGCAAAAATAGAATTACCCTGTTAGAGAAGGAATCTGCAGAAAAATGTTCTCATATGTGCTTTGACAAACATTAAAGGGGCTATATTTAGGGATTTGTAATGCATTAATATGCAAAAGAAACACATTGCTCTACTTCTATGCTCCCTTACACACTGAATGAAGCTTACTTACTTAATACGTTTAAAAAATTGACAAAAAATGTGTTAATGAACAAATATTAAAAATGTTGTAACAATAAGGTATAAATTGATATTGAAATTGTGTGTTAAAAGAATATGAAATTTTGTTATGATGTAATGTTGGAGGCCAAACATGTTCTGTAAAAGTACGAGGGGTTGGTGAAATAAGCTGTAGCTTCAGCCAACACCTTTTTGGTCTGCAAAATATCTTAGCATTGTTGCTTTCCTGTTTACTTTAATTATGCATAAATATTGTTGAAGCTGTTTTTTTTTGTTTTTTTTTTGTATGTATATTGATGCAGACCAAAATTTCATTTCATTTCATTTCATTTCAAAACAGGCAGTTGTAAGTGCTGTCTCTTAAAAGCCCCCTCCCAAAAAAAAACGCTCTGTTCTGATTGGCCAGCTTCACCAGGCCTGAGCTGGCAACACACAGGCTGCAAAACTCTGGCCAAACACTCACTCGCTAGACTCGCACTTCTCGCTCTCAGTGTGTCTAACCAGGTGTGTAGGCATGTCATTAAAATGTGTTACATGTTGATGTATACATGTGTCTAAAGTAGGAGACTTATAAGGTGTAGCAGGCCAGATTAAGCTCCTGCCAAACTATACCCAGGTATAGTCTGGTCTAGGCCAAAATGTACCCCGGGGTATAAAATAGCCCAGGCTGGTTTATACCCCAAGTATATTTTCCAGATTATTTTCCAGATACTCTATATTGTCCAGATTATACCCCCTTGTGTTTTTCATAAATTAGTCTGTATTTCAATGTCCAGAGTTTCTTTCCATCATAATTTAAAAAACATGTCACAGCAACATAGAAGATCAACATCAATGACATATGCACAGTCAGTTTACGACATGCACAGTTTGATTTCAGTGTTGTGTCTGTAACCTGGTAACATAATAAATATGAAAGTGCATTGAGTGAATACTCAATGCACCTCTTTTCTTTTTCAGCTTTATTGTCGTATCGGTTTGAAATATTCCTTTGCACTTTTTTTTTTTCCACTTACCTACTTAATTACTTAATATCAAACGCATATGACTGGATAAAGGAGAATGTCTAGATTAACACTGAGTTGTAAAAACAAAACTCTGAAGTCAGGTGCAATGCGTGTTTCACATTTCCAGAATCTGAGTGTGGGGGTATAATCTGGCCTTGGGGGATATGAAACAATCTAGCCTAAATAACACCCTGGGGTATAAACTGGACTAGCCCAGAATAAACCTGAGGTATAAAACAGGCTAGCCCACTTTAACCCCAGGGATAACCTTGGCAGGGGTATATTTTGGACTCTTACACCGGTAATTGAAGACAAAGCTTTCAGGACTGTTCAGGAGCTACAGGTTTGTCTAAAAATGAGGGAAAATAAAAGCCTAACATGTGCCCCTTAAGAAACACTCTACTGAAAAAGGGAAATTTTCATTTTCCAAATGTTTTTCAAACATTCAAGTAACTAATGGAGTCTTTGATGCATTCATCTCTACAGGCCAAACAGAGTTAGAAGTTAAACAGCATCAATGTATCTGCCTGCATATGAGTTTATCAAAAGGATTTGATACAAGCACATCAAAACAGAAACATAAGCAAGCACCAATAAGCAGTGCAAGGAAGTAAATTTTCACAGACGTACGAACATCAAGTCAGACTCTGAAACAGCACGTATAGGCTCCTAGTAAACTCAAGAAGCAACCGTTTCACAGGTATCAGCAAGAACAAATGGAGCAAACCCTGATTGTTCCAATCAAATCTTTGCTAATTCAACCTAACGATTTTCTCATTATAGCCTCAGAGCAACTCCACAGTCTGGCTGTTATTTACATCAACCCTTGTTAATTACTTAATTAGAAATATTACTTTAAGTGTGTTTACTCATTAATAATATTCTGTGTTGCCATGACATGAAATGGCAGCAAAAAGGATGTTTATGTTTTTTTTTTTTTAAAGACAAAGAAAGTGGCAAAATGCACTGTTCCTCTAAAAGCTCATTGTTATCCATGCTCAAAAATAAAACTTTGTAGATGTTAAGAAGATTTTAGCTATTTCCTTGTATCATCCACAACACAAGTACTGTACACCCATAATACAAATGAAAAAAGTAACTGCCGTAGCTTGGGAGTGGGAGTGGGGGTAGGTGGTCCAGTGCTCAGTGGTGCTGATCGATATGGACATTCAAAACCATAGCCACATATGGTGCTATATTTCATTAGCCGATAATTTGAGTTACCAGTGAACTGAGTGAGCTGGAATTTTGTTTCCACTGTGTTTGCTTTTTCCTCTGTGTAGACTAATTGCTTTGTATTGGAATATGCTAATGAAGTGCACATATTTTTCCCCAATCAATCAATAATCGGAAGTCAGACTTTGTCAGCTGAAAGAAATTCACACAATAATACCTACTGAATTAATCGAAGCACCAAGGAGAGAGTTACTCAATCTGATGTGAAGGAGAAGAGCTCTGCGCTGAAACCGAAACCAGACTATTGAGCTGCTCATACTAACAAACTCTTGTCTGTTCTCCATGTCAGAATCACCTCAGAGGAACTGGCTGGACTGACTCCAATAACATCATTTTAATCAAATCAGGTGCAGAATATTTGCTTGTTAAATTTTTTTTTTTTAAAAACAAACCAGATGCTCGCTGTTTAACCACAGGGATTGACCCTTTGCTGGGACATGGTCCAGATTTAGTAACCTTTCCCCTACAGGCAGATAAAATACACAGTGATCTAGAAGTTAAATACTACTGTAGCTATATCCAGAACACAAACTGCTGTAAAGTAAAATGGCATCTAAAAACAGAAAAGGCAGAGTTATAAAAATGGTGACTTTAAGACACTATTAAGCCAATCTGTGGTACTAAGGCAGATTGCTCCTAAGGGTGCCAGCAAAGACCTGCTCTGTTTTATTCTTCCATGAAGACTTTGGAGTGCTTTTAAGACTCCTGTAATCTGTCTAACTACACAATAAAGGACTTGTGTTGTAGCCTGGGGATGGTGCACAGCTGTGTGTTAAAGATGGTAATAGCATTGTAAAATCAATGTTTAAGCTTAAAGGCAGAAAATGGAAGATGCTAAAACTTGGCTAATGGAAATCAATGCCTTAAGTACAATTACAAGCACTTCCACTGACTTTTGCACCTGGAATACACAGTAACAGAGCCCTGCTGCAGGATGTCACACCACCTATCACAGTCCTGCATTAGTCCTTGACAGTCTAACATTTTTCATACACTTTGTGCCAATACATTCTTTTCACAAAGAACATCTTCACAATTGTCGAGGAGATTTTGTCATTGAGTAAAGTAATAAAAAAACATGGTTTATATTTAATAAAATGCATGCGACCTCTGTTCAACTCAGTACAATCAATGTAATATCCAAGATGTGCCGACTGTATTGGCACAAAATCAGCATCCAAACAAATATCCTGCTCTTGCAAGGACCAATCCAAGGTCGTAATACATGCACAGTGAATCATACAGTCCTACCCCGAGTGATCTAAATGTCTGCAGAGCAGTAGTGTGCTCAGTGCCTTATCTCACAGTCAAAACTGCATCAACAAGTGCTTCACATTCATTCAGAATGATAACATCAGAGCAAATTGTGTCTGCCTTTAATCTCAAGAGAAACATGTCTGGTGAATCTTGATGAAGCTACATCTTTGCTCCAAGCTCTTTAGTTGCTAGTCTAATCAAAGCTGCGTCGTGCTAGCCTGCAGCTCAAATGTTGACAGCCCTTGTGGGATTAAAACTGATTTCCTCTTTGGTCAGAGTCGCTCACTCTGGAGTTGGGGGAGAGTGCTATCGCTGTCACTGATACCTCACCTACGGTTGTTTGATGCTGGGCATGTCTCTCTGCCTCCCCGGCTCATCTATCACAGTAACTCTGAATGGCGGATGGGGGTGGGGGAGGAACAGAGGAAGGCTGCTCCCAAACCCTCCCTTCTCTCACTATATACTTAGTAATCCTTGCCAAGGCCGGTCCCTCAATGGAGAATGGAGACCTTGTGTTCTGTAGCTCCAGATGAGCAGCAACAACACACCACTTCAACTCCCTACAGAAAGATAGATGACGAGTGTAAGACAGGGTAAAGAGGAGATAGGGATATTTTGTTGTATGCCAGTGTTTTTGTATTAATAAAGTATAATGTAATATGAATTAATGAAACTGCACCAGAGTAAAAAAAAACAAAACATTAAATTTAATTGCACATACTCTGTGTACAACAAAGCCTTGAACACCATACCACACACTTGACACAAATGGATCCAGCTGAAATAAACAGGCCATGTGAGGCAGCGCCGGACAGTGGCAGGGTAACGGTATAAAACATCAAATTGGAGCTGCGTTGGTCATTAACTACAAAGTTTGTTTGCCTCATACGCCACGTAGTTTGGTTGTCTGGCACTGAAAGCTTGCAGGGCAGTAAGTATCCTCGTCACATCTGCGTTGGACAGTTTGAGTCTGTGACGGAGCAGACAGGCAAACAGATCCATGTGCTGAGCTCTGGGAGGCGAGAGGCGGTTAACCCTGTGACGCAGCTCCACTAGCTGCAGCAGGGCCGAGTCTTGTGATCCCTGAGTGTACGGATAGTCTAACTGCAAAATCAGATCCTGGATCGCCTCGGGGTCAAAATGCACACTGTATCCAAACAGCTGCATGCTGTTGACTTTCATGTAGCCAATATTGTTAGAAGGCTCCGTCCCCTCCAGAGGCTCATTGTATAATGTACTGTTCTTGTTTTCACCTCCCGTGGAGTCCCTGATACGGCTCCTCAGGTAGAAATGAACAGTCTCAAAAAAGCTCTTCCATCTGTTTCCTAAACTTAACGTCCAGTTATAGCAGTCCAAGGGGATATCCAGTTTGGTTCTCTCCCAGTCAGGGTAGCTGTGCTGGCCTACGGGCATAGTCCAGCTCTCTGAATGGCTGCCCCCAAAGGGATTCACAAACAGAGAAAACACTGGCTCCATAGTGCTGTTCTTAGTGAGGCAAAACTGGAGCGCCAGCCCAACGAGCATATGAACACGGTTGGACTTAACCCGGTTACTCTTTAAGGTGAGGAGCATTCTTTTCCTCCAGGATGGGTCAAACCAGGTGTTTAGGCGCATGTCGTTGCTGACAAACACAGCATGCAGTGCAATGTGTGGGTCACGTTTCTGGAGCAGGTAGCGTAATTCCGGGTCCTGAAAGTCTCTGTCACTCTCCAAGCCCAGGTAGGGGTCTGTGGGGTCGGGCACAGCAGGTCGACACATTCCCTGGGTGAGGGTGAAGCCGGGGTTACAACTGGAGCAGCGAGTCCGGTTCTCTGTAGAACAGGAGGCACAGCGGGGACCTTCACCCACAGAGCACGGGATGATGCCCTGGCAGTGGGGGTGGTGGTACGGACACGAACAAGTGCGGCTCTTGTCATTGTAAATGCCAATCTGGTTGTTCTCGCTGCAGTACAAGATGGAGAGAGCGTAGCTCAACCAGAAGTGCAGAGGCCTACGAAAGAAACAACAATTGCTTTAGACTGGTTTTCACATACTGTGCCACTCTACAGGGCCTGTGACAGCTGCAAACTAAGAAGCTACTCAGGGCCCCACTGTTCATTCACTAGCTCTTATCTGAAACATACTGCAGATTATGAAAGCATAAACTGTGAATGTGTATTGCATAGCTTTGCCTTGCAAAATTCTGCTGCTTTGAGAGGTATTACTGCTGTTTTTTTGGCGTTAGTGTGTTTTATTGCAGCAATGAAAGATAACCAACCGCACTTCATCCTGAAGCAAAGAGCCAAACCAATGGAGGACGTTTGAGGTGGGATGACAATCCGTCATCCTCAGAGCCTTCAGCTAGCTTCTGGCTTTGTTACCTCATAAACACAATTGTTTGAGGTGGTGGAATTCAAATGTGTCTGAATTCCCAAAATAGTAGCTGTCCAGCTACTTTTACCACAGTTTGCAATGTTAAAGCTGCAAATATCTGCTGCACAAACACACACACACAGGTTCTGAGCTGAATTCATCTTGATTGAGATGTGAATGAAACCTCAAAGGAAAATCTCACCAAGCTTGTAGCATTGAACATGCTACAACCAGACCTACTCCTTTATTTGCTGATATCACAAATTCTGTTTACTTCTTGACTTTTCTTTCCTGATTATATTTGCGTGATTATGTGAAGATAAGAATGTTTTGTCCCAAAGGGCTCATTCTGCTTCACAAAAATACCTGCTGTTTCACTGCAACAAAAACGAGTTTTAATTTTTAGCAAACTCAAATGGTGTTAGAAAAACAAAATTAGATATTGAATATTCCCAGAGTGCAGATGGGTGGTGATGAGTGACTAACACACAAGCACACACACACACACACACACACACACACACACATACATACATAGAGAGATGCTCACTTTCTGTTCTTTATAACTCTTTGAATCTCTGTAGTCTTTCAACTTTATACTACTTTGCAAATACAACACACAAAAAATGCAAAAATAAATTTTTTGTAAAGAAGAAAATACATAAATAATGCAGTATACAAGGTTTCAGAATTTGTTTAATGGGAACATGAAAATAAAAAATGGACTTGGTAACCCTAACCTGCTATTGAATTTTTTTTTTACGAGCAGAAAGGGTGTGATAAAGAAATGTAATTGGACTGTGGACTAAGGAGACACAGTGTTTGACTAGCGAGCTGATGGATTGTGTCATTTGGTTAATTTCCTTGCCAGAAATAGCTATCAAAATAGAGTGTTCATGAGAGAGGCTTAAATCTGACTGAAGTTATGACCCAAGTGGCCTCTGATTGGCTGACGAAAGAGAGGCTCCAAACAGGAATGCTGCAGAAACAGCTGCCATAACAGTAAAAAATACAAGTATAGATATGAACAAAATAGTATTATTATTATTGACCAACTGGAGACTAAATCCCTGGATGTGGCTTTGCTGAAAAAAGTGAATTATTAGATGAGCAATTTTAGATGCAGCATTGATCGTAATGCAATTTACACCTGCAGCGCGATGGTGAAATGTGTCTGTTTGGCCAAACTTGACTCCATTTGTCTTTTTCCCGGTGGAACAGAAAGCCTGCCTTGCTCCTGTCAGCACTTTTCACCTCACTCCACAACGACTTCTTCTCAAGTGCCTTCTAATAAGCACCGTCTCGCTCTGCTGCTTCCTCCCCTTGCCTGGTGCATAAATCATTTTCATAATTATAAGTTTTGGGAGCACCTTGGGTTAACAGGTCCCTCCATAAATATTCTTCCTCTTGTTCTTTCCTGGCTTCTTACCTCAGCCTCAGCGGAAATATTTTCGGCTGTTTTCGGCACCTCTTGCTGAGGCTGAAGAGCTTGTTAGCTGTGTGGCGAGCTTTGGTGAAAAGCTGGCTGCTACTGGTCTCCAGCTGCCTGTAGCGCTGGAGCAGGTTGGCATCCGTCCTCCACAAGTGCTCCACGACAGATGTGTTTACAGCATAATGGGTTGGCAGTTTCTCAACAAAGCTTTGGAATTCGTCTGTTAGGAAAAAGAACATAAATAAGTAAACTGTGCCTGTGGCAAGCAGCCGCAGAGAAACAATATCCAAAAATTCCAGAAAAACAAACAGCTGAAGAGGAGAAATAACAGCTGCAGCATGCTAAAAAAGCTGGTTTTTGTTATTGTGATTTCTTTTGGGGATTGCTGATATCATCAGCGTGTCAGAGAGCAAATTTAATTTCTATTTGTTTCTGTGAAAAGAAATGTTAATCACCACCTGTTGTCAGTAACAGCACTGTACACCTTCAAAGCAGCTAGTCTAATAATTAGATATGAGTGAGTGACAGAGGAAGCTAAATTTCTGTTTTTGCTTTCAACGGTGGGAAAGGAAGGTGGGTTTCCACAGCAACCATAAAGATTCATGTCAAATCTAACAATAAAGTGATGCGTGTTTGAACAGAAAAGTTCCTTGGCATCTTTTGATGCATGAGAAAAGTTTTTCAACCCTGACACACCTGCATTTCTTCTCTTGCTGTTAAAGTATATCTGCATACTGGTGCGTAGATGATGGCATTAGCTCAGACTATACCTCTCCATTCTCTGTCACATTTTTAAAAATGTGAATTTTTAGAATCAGGCACAAGAAAAAAAACAAACATACTCCAAAACTAGATACTGACAAGGACCTGTACAGATACCAGTGGTGTTACCAGTTGTGTTAAGTGTGCATTATGTAGCATCTTTAAACATCAGCATGTCCCACCATGGTTCTGTATATGTCTATATATATCTGTATATATGTATTTAGAGGAGCACGCTCATACTGATTTGTGCCATCTGACCCAGCGGCACAAAGCCTAAATAGCAAAAAAAAAAAAAAAAAAAANAAAAAAAAAAAAAAAAAAAGGCTTCCAATCCCACCACTCCCAGCAATTGTACTTAGTGTTTCTGGTAATTATACCACTGTCTTATAATTAATGTAGTCATGAATTATTGAAGGAAACCCACAAAGATGTAGAGAGAATGTGCAAACTCCAAACATAAAAGCCCTGGCTGGTCAAAGCCAGGACCTTCTTACTCTGTGCATTAACTAACCACTGAGCCACCAGTGTTCTCATAAAAACCCCACACACACTGCTATACAACACAGCTCTACAGTCACAGTGACTTTGGTTGTAATGTAATGGTTAAGTCAACGCTGTTCTGTGTTTTTTTTTTTTTTTTNTTTTTTTTTTTTTTTGTTCTGTGAAGATGGAATGTTTTTATGTCAGTATATTTCCACACACTCCAGTCTAATCTTTTGCCTCGGAGCATAGAAAGCACAAGCACCAGTGTGCGTGATTTGACACTTTGACTGACAAACTTTGCAACTGAGGGTTTGGCAGCTGACAGGATTTGGCAGCAAGAACTGATGTGAAATGAATGTTCAGAATAGAAGGCAGATGTCTTTTTGTTCATATTATCTCGAAGCTTAAAGCTTATTATTTTTTACTCTTATCTTGAAGTCTAAGTCTTGTACCATAAAAAAGAGACTAAAAGTCAAGTTCCACAAAACTGGTGTCTCTCTAAAGTTTTGAAGCTTTACAAAGTCCCATTTTGTCCACTGAGAACCAAAGTGAGTTAAAAGCACCGACTCACCGGATTCCTCAAACTCCTGGTAGGTCTGTCTCCAGGCGTCTTTGATACGCAGCAGGATGCTTTCCAGAGCGTCCAGGTCTGTGTGAGGACAGTTACACTGAGGAAACTCTGGGCTGCACTCACACCAGCAGTCGCTGCTCCTACACATGAACTGACCCTCCGATTTACAGCCAATGTAGTTTAGAGCAGCCTGGATGAAGCGGCTCTGCAAATAGTGTGGCAGAATCTCCTGCAGCCCTGTGGGAGAAGGAAGAATTGATTAAAAAAAAAAAAAGTAAACAGGATGGTTTCTTAACATATCAAAGACCAATTCAGCATTCTAGATAAATTATAAATATTTATTTTCTTGTGAAAAGATATTTTAAAAGAAATGAGAGAAACTCAGTTGTGAGCATGTTTTAACCTTGTAGTTGAACCTTGTTTTCTGGACTGTGAACCAGTACAGAGCTGACTGTGTCCAGATTGTCATAATTACTGCATCCAAGGGGGCCGGTTCTGGTTTCGGTCACCTGCCAACAAGGACATTGAGGACACGTTAATGGTTTGTTTGGTCCATGTTTATTTCATTTCATTCTGTAAAATTAGAATTTGCATGTTGAGATGCAACATAGGACAGAATTATGCTAACTCTTCTGAATATATATATATATATATATATATATATATATTNTTTTTTTTTTTTTTTTTTTGCAGCAAAACATTCATCAGTCATAGTGATAAAATGTGTCACTTTGATTTTCACATATTGACTCATTTTGCATGTGTAGTTAAAAAAGGTCAAAAGAATGTAAAATTTCTCATCAAAGTCCTTTTATGCCTCAAATGAATTTTAAATGTAGTGAGTCAATGTACAGTAATAATGAGAAGGTTTCAGTTCTCTCCCCAGACTGAATCATTTTCTCTGATCTCACAGAAAAAAAAAAAAACAAAACTTTCCTGCATCTCAAAAACTTATAACCAATTCAATTTTCAACTTGTATGTAACCCTAATATAAGTCTTGATGTTAAAATTAGAATTTGACAAAAATATATAAGTTACTGCACATTAACATAAGTTTATGCTCAAAAACCTTCATACCATTTCTCATTGGAACCCCCGGTGCCATATGCGTTTTAATGAATATCTTGCAGGTGCTGCTTTACNCCCCCCGCCCTTGCTCTCTCTTGCTCTGCTCTTCAATCTGAACTACACACACATACACACACACACTGCAAAGTAGTGAATGAATGGAAGTCAGCTTGGCTGGAAATTAATGGAATGATATCTGTAATCCATCAGGCTGATGCATAACCAGAGGAACACATTCTCAGTTTTGGGGGGGCACTTGTCTTCATCAGTGGCTACTCACTATAACATCTACGTTTGCCCCTCAGGCTGATTAATGCTTAAGCTCTAACAGCCACTTCCGATGATAAAATGGATGATTGGGGTTTTATAGTGCAGCACATACAACTGCTGGTCTGCGCCTCTTTGCTGTATTAAAGCTTAACGCAGCTGATATCTGAGCAGAACCTCATATCTTCTTGCACCGTTTTGTGTGGTCTGAAACAGTCAGTCCCTTTGTGTGTAATGGCCTTTAGCAAAGACGTTTTACTGAGAGATAAATAATTAATTTGACAGAGTTTGATACAAATCAATTGAAATCCTGGCTCCTATATTTTTCTGCATGTTAGCTTTTTTTCTGATGGTATACTGCACACTACACAAAAAAAAAAAAAAAAAAAANAAAAAAAAAAAAAAAAAAAACAAAAACCAGAGATATTTGACAGATGTGCTACACCCCTCCAGTCCAACAATCAGCACAGTTTTGTAAATAACTAATAGCTTTTAATCCTATTTAAAGGGGACTCATTTTGCCTTTTTAACAATAATGTTCTCAGTTTTATATGTGTTGGAACATTGTCATAGTTGCAAAACTTGAGGTTGGTGTTGAAAGAAATGCATCCTGTCAGACAAACACACTCCAAAAGTATAAAGCTAGTAAGTGAGCATTTGGCAGCATCCTCCATGTCATGGCTGGTCATTCAGAAAAGAACATGCATTTGGGAGGAGGCGTTAAAAGACCTGAATTGCCTGTTTTCACTAATATTCACAGAAATGTAGACTTAGAGGCAGATCAGTGTGGTTTTTTTGGCCCATTATAGTATAGTTAAAGTTTCAAAATAGACTCTTAAATGAAAATAAGAAAATGGAATTCTACATAATATCCACTTTAAAGTTACATTATTAAATTTTTGGTAAAAGCCAGTAAGAGGCAGAACATCAAAGCCAGCTGATATACTATATTATCACTTTAGAAAGTTCATTCAGCAGATATGGGGCCACTGGAATCACGATTCTGTCCCTCTAATATTCACTCACATTTTGCTCGACTCCACCAGCTCCTGAGAAAAATGTCTGGGTCTTTAACTTGTCTGATGCTCAACTTTCTTCACCAGTAAATTATTGACTTTGTGTGCCTGTCATTTGATTTAGAACAGGTATTGTGTATTTGTGCATTCAGTGTATCACTGCTTTTTAATGGAAACAGCTCATTCTCCACAGCATGAGTCAAGGTTAAGGAGACTCAAGTATTCAGTAAAAGTGCAGCTGTAAGCCAAAACAATGTGGTGTGGAGCTGTTGATTATTCTCTGTAGGTTTACAGCTAAACCCCTGACATCACACATAATCATATAATGCTTTATTAAAGGTTGCTTATTGAAGGCGTACATGCAGTGAATTATGTTTGCTGTATATTATTATTTTATGTAGTAAACACTATGAAACACACACAGAGAAAAAAAAATTACAATAAATATAAAGTATTTATGGTTCCACTGTGCTTACAGTGCTGATGGCAAACAAACCAAACGTGTATTTCATCTCCCATCAGAACACTGGTGCATGCACAGCGTTCTTGACCTCTGCATACCCGTATGGCGGTGGATGCGATCTGGAGGTGGTGCAGCCTGCGTAGGGTGCTCTCTCTGTCAGTGAAGTAGGACGCCGCCAGCTGGTGGAGGGCCTCCAGGGTCACCGGCCCTGCATTGGTTGAGTTACTGGAACTGCTGCTACTGGCCTCAGCCCCCGAGGAAGAAGACTCCTGGCTAAGTTTCCTTTTGTCCACAAATATTGTCAGAGCCTCCTCCCCTGGTGACAGTCAGGCAGAGGGAATAAGAGCTTCATTAGTCCTGACAAAGCAGCAGTAATCACTGTTCATTAGTATCTTCAGATCGCTTAGAAAATCACAGTAATAATTAAGTGATGCAGAAGAACTAATGGTTTGGATGATTGAAGCAAAAGTCAGAGACGAGGCTTCTCCATCTATTCAACTTCTCAATAACTGAGAGCTAATTTAAAATCACTAATCAGGGCCCTTAATTACCTTGTGTATATTGGCTATGAATTACATTAAAAGCAAAACAGATCTTTGAAAAGAATCTGTTTGCTCTCTGAGACACTTAGAAACATTTTAACAGGTTGCTAATATAAAGTCAGTCAAGTGCAAGGAAACTGCCACAATTATTGAAATTGTCCTGTCATGTGAGGAAAAAGTCTAGAAAAATCCTAGAAGATGATAAACCTTACCCTAAGACACTGTAAGATATTTTTGTTGTTTCAAGTTCAGTGCATTCCAGGAGTTACTACTTTTATTTCAATAAAGGTTTTTAGTGTTTCTCAGACTAACATTTGGCAGAAAAAAGCAGGTTTCTGCATTAGTTGTGGGTTGCATTAACAGGTAGAAACAACACTGGCAGTGGTAAAAGTAACAGAATGCAGAGTCCATACTGCGAACTACATGAGGACTTACTGCAAGTCTGTTTCCTACGAGGCTGAGTGAGCCATCTGAGATTTCAGGCAAAAGACTGAATTTTGTTAAGGAGTGTGGTGAGCACTAATGCTGCATTTGACAGACCTTGGAACTCAGATTTTTCTGACTTTCTACTTGGAAAAATGCATTGGAATGGCATTTGAAGTTGGGAGCTCTAACTGGGAAACTCAGACTAAAATTATCTACCCTGACTTCAGGAGTATGATGTCACTCAACATGGCAGTGCCCGTGGAAATGAGCTTTACGAATGGAAATGATCAGCTAACAGGCGAATAAAGTATTTTTTGTTAGGTGACACGGAAATAAAAAGGTCAAAATATATCGCCAAATTAACTATCTATAGTGTATAATAACTGTTGATGTTTGATAATGATTGATACGTAAGTGTAAATAATTTCAGAATATTACATATCTGTACAAATTTTTAATACTGTGATTAATATCATTGTAAAACAACACAACCAAACAGTCCTGTAATCTAATTTTACTTTAGTTAGCATTTATTACTAAGTTTATTTAATCTTGCGGTATTTATTGATATTCAGCCATGCTTTTTTGTTTACATTTGGCTGGAATGGTTTGAGGTTGGAAGTTGGAACTTCTGACTGGGAAAAATCCGATTTCCGAGGTAACTCGAATGCAGCATAAACCCTACACTTAAACAGCCAGTCACAGACAACCTGAATCTGACAATCTGCCCACTTCTTTTGACATTGGCCCTTTCCACAAGTGGACTCTCCTTACTATTCTCCTTACTAATGTTCGCTACAGAGCATCATCCCACACAAAGTCATACTTGCATCCACAGCAGACACAAAATTTATGCAGTAACAAGCTGTCAGTGGCCAAGCCAATCAGATTCTTTGATTCCTTGTACTTTGGTTTGATCTGTAAAAAAAAAAAAAAAATCTTGTTGAAGTGCATAGTTGATTCTACACTTTCAAAACTTCCCAGTTTTTATTTTACTAAAAGAAAAAAATATCTCAGAAACGACTTTTCACTGCAGGGAACAAAGCAAAAAATTAACGCGCCCAAATTAAGGGAAGCCAGATAGAGTGAGGATGGCATGACATTATTAAGGTAATACCAAAGCAGTAAAATTAAATTGCCTATTCAGAACTTAGCTGCAAAAGAAACTTATTTTACCACCAGCAACACAACATGAACATAAGTATGAAAGCTGTGCAACAAACCGTAATTCAACCCTGAGAAAAGGTCAGATTTGTGCTGTACTCACTCAACATACAAGTTGTATGCATTGCATTGCGGTCTAATGTCAGTGAATATTTGGTATCTTTGCATTTTCTTCAGTTGTTCAGCATTTGCTCCTGAGAGTTTTAAACATTGGTACAATATAGTGAGGCTTGAATAGAAGTGCTTTCTCTTGAATACTAACAAACCTTATGCTTAAAAAACATTAATTTTACAAATAATAGCCTTTATTGCAAAATGCATCACAGATACCTGAATTGGTCTCATTCTCTCACATGTTATTGTACAAACAACACACACAATGCAAACCAGCACCTTCCCTTCTGCTAATAAAAAAAACAATATAATTTTTAATGCAATTAAAGCAAAAGAAGATGAGCCAATGGCATATAACATAATATAATCCTGTAGTGAGTCACTGTTTTGATGTTTTTCAGTCTGCTAAAACACTTATTCAGAACTCTTTTAGATGATCTGTTGTTCAGGAACCAACAGACGGTAAAATCTGCGGCCCGTATGCTGGAGAGAAAAAAAAAAAAAAAAAANAAAAAAAAAAAATCACATTAGAGGTGGCATGAATGAGGCTCGCTTTGAAGCTCAGTGTACTCTACTGTACCTCCCAGGGTAGCAGAGAGGAGGAGATGGGTACCATATTTCTTGATTATACTCTCTGTAATCGTCTGGAGAGTCGGCCGCCTCCCCAGCTGCCGGATGGTGTGTATGAAATCGNACTCTCTGTAATCGTCTGGAGAGTCGGCCGCCTCCCCAGCTGCCGGATGGTGTGTATGAAATCGGGGTCAAGGGGCAGAGCCAGGCCACCGCTGCCACCGAAATGATCTCGTTTCTCCACTGCAAGACTGTTGACCTTCCATCGACCGAACTCCCTGGAAACACAGATGTTTGTTCATGTCATTGATGCTCACGCTGTTGTTTTAAAGTGGGAGATTAGATGAATGTGTGTGACCATACACACATGCAAGCACACATACTGTTAAAGCTGTGAAAATAATCCTCTGAGGACCTTTCATCATACACTTCAGATCTATAAGAGAAGTGCTACAGTACTCATATTTTCTCCTGTAAGGAGTGGAAGATTGTTGGAGACTATAAGTGTTGCGAGTTTTTCAGTGGCCCATTGTTGTCTCTACAGCTACAAACTAAGTACTGCATGTGAAAAACATAGCTTCTTGTGATGCAAAGCGAAGCTGTAACTCCATGCAAACCAAAATAAAGTTCCACATAATTAGGCTGCTGTCATTTTTTTTTTTTTTTAAATCTTCTGCCCTTTNTCTCTCTCTCTCTCTCGCCCCCAAATAAAGTCAAGCCACCCCATCATGCTGCCCGCTGCACCATGTTCCTCGCTCTCTCCTTCTGAGAGGCAATCAAATCACAGCCAAGAGAAAACGATCAGCAGTGAAATAATTGGGGAATCAGGACAGTTTTGTGTCGTTACAGCCAATCATCATAACGAGGGGACAGGCTGAGTGTCCGTCCTCGATGGACAGATGGGTATTACAGCTCCAGCTCAGGGTTTAGCCTACAGCGATTCCATCAGCATGCACATATGGTAAAGAGAGGGTGTTTTCTATAGGAACATACTCTGCAGTATGCAGATATATGACCTAAAAACACATGAGGACAATAATGATGAAAAAAACTGCTTGAATACAAACTATGAAAGAGGAAATGTGGAACAAATTGAGAGTTTAATCACATGCTGCTGCATGACTGTCAGCCACGTGACAGTCTTCTTGCTGTATATGTCAGAAAGACAGAATAGTTTAGGAATCCGGTCTATTTTAGAACTATATGAAAATGTATCATTATTTTTTCATAGCCTACTTGGTTGTATTTCCTCCTGCATCCATGATAAAGTGTGATGAGGAAGAGGAAGATTGCACGAGGTGTCTAATTGGCTGAAGTGACCGAGTCTGACAGGTAACTGACAGACTGCTTGTGTGAGGACAGTGAGTAATGAAGCCATATGTGCTACATGATTGACAGCTGAACAATAACATTTACATAACTCATTAAAAAAATGGAGAACAAGCAACGGCATACAAAAAAGTATAATGTGGAGAAACAAAAACATTTTAAAAAGAGAGATGAATGAAAAATAGAAGTAAGTTATATGTTTCATTTCTATTTTTTAAAGCTATTTTTATTATTTATAAATGACTGGAAGCCACAGTACTTTTTTTCTAAAGGGGCTCCAAAGCTCACCTTGGGCCCCATAAAGACAAAAGGCAGCCCTGACTAGGTGAAATATAGCTAAGAATAAATACCTCTGGTGTTCCCACAGCGTATTTTCTCCTGATCTTATCACTACCAAACAAAAACCAATCAATGGTGCAAATTACACAGCAGCTGAGCAACTATGTTTTGAAGGTTGAGTGGGTTTTATTTTGGGATTAAATCCTGAAAACAGCCTTTGGGTTAGAAAGCTAAAGGCCATTTTCAGGAATTTTGCAGGTGGGACTACTCCAGGCTGAAAGACCTGTGAGAGCTGATTTGTCAGCCAGCAGCAAACAGAGCAAATAAAAATGGTGGTCACTGAACAGTCCAAACTCTCACACTCTGTCATTTTCAGTGATTTTCACTGTATGGATCAGGTTGGATAGAGTAATAACCTCACTTCAGGGGAGAGGGGACTGTCAACTTTATGTACCAGTGTCACTGAAAAACTGCTGTAACAGAGACAAAACAACACAGCCAACAAGATTACTAAGATGAGATAATGGAGCATTCCATTTATGAACATAGATGCATTGTATAAAGTATTTTTCACTTTGGAAAATCATTTGAATTATCCATCACAGAGAAGGAACAATGCCAGAAGCCACTATACCACAAGCTTTATCTTTGTGCCCATAAGGTCCCTGCCTGTTCCACAACTACCCGTTCTTTCTTCTTTATCTTAAACAGTTTCTTCTCAGTGATGTAACACTGAGCAAAGTCATTGTCTGTGTATTATCCTTTTTTCTCCTTTCTCTATGTAAACTCTTTACTCCTCTGTATTCTTTGAAGAAAACTTGTATGCGTAGAGTATATAATAATACATTTTATTTCAAAAGCACCTTTCAAGACACCCAAGGTCGCCTCACAAGAAATAAAAAACAACAAAAATCATCACATTAAAATCAAATAATCAACTAATAGTGTGTCAAGAGCATTCATATAATATGGAGGCACAATGAATAAGCCAATAAAGAGAGTTGTGACAGCAGTTTTAAATTGTGTGATGGAGTTCAGCGGGGCAGATCTGCCCAGATTTATTAAATACTCATACTCAAATAAGATGCCATCTGACTTCAAAACTATTTTATTCTAAATATGAGAAAACTGAAGGAATAAAAGCTTCATTACCAAAGATTCCATTTCAGCCACCTGAATCTCTTGTTCTCTGCAGCATTTCATAGTCAGTAGCTGCACCATAAAGATTGCAGGTAAACAAAACACCAACACCAACATCATATCACAGTGACTTTTAACAAACATCAACAGCTCTGCAATGCATCAAGAGACTCTACATCTAATAGATGCCAATCAAAAACATTGGAGATCTGAACTGATGATGAAGTGATTTCTTGCAAGTCTTGTTTCCTCTAAGGAGAATTTAAACAAGGCAGTAGCAATGTCCATCTGCAGGGACACATGCAGAGAGTCCCTGAAAACATGAGCAATGTCATGGGATTAAGGAAGCCTCAAATACTCATTTTTCCTTGTTGTACAGGGCATTTTGAGACATCAGCAAACACAGATACCCATGCTCAGGTGCTGAACGCTGACACAAAAAGGTTTGATGCATAAGTACACTGATAAGGATGGTGTTGCATAAAACTGTGCAATCTGCTATGTATAATCTGTTCAATTCACATCTGATTCAGTGCAGGTGTGATATATACCTGTGAGGGTATTCCCCAAGAGTCTGCACTCTAAACACCCACAGCAGCTGATTCCACTGATTAGTTTCTCTCTGGATGAAAGTACTCATCAGAAAAATCAACTGGCTGTAGTGTTTGAATTAAATGAAAGCTCGCACACAACAGTCCATCAGGAGGAATTACAGTATTCAACTAATTGCACGCACACACGCACTTCAAACAACCCTGATGCAAGACACCAATGCAATTAGCAGACTTTGAGGGATGAGAGAGAGAGAGAGAGAGAGAGTCACCTGTAGATCTTGTATCTGGTGTTGAAGCCCTGTTGGTATCTCTCCGCAGCCTCCGTGAACTCCAGGGAATGATGGAAGGGCCCTTTATCCGACAGCAGCCACCCCAGGGACCCGGGGCTGCCGTCGCTGGAACCGACAGCGGCAGCAGCTCCGGCGGCCGACCGACAGGCGGTCCAGCAGCAGAGCCATAGGCTGAGAGCCGCTCCCTCCCACAGCAGAGACAGCCGATCACCCAGCTCATGCTTCACCCAGCGGCGCCTCATTCTCTCCAGACTGGGAGGATGACACACCAGTAAGACATTTCACACACTTCACACACGCCCACTGGATTTTTTCCCTTTTCCAGATAATTTCAAGCTAAAGTGCATACTGTACTCCCGACTCAAAAGATACCACGCAATCACATGATTTACTGAAACGGACGACGTGCGTGAAGAAATGCAAAGTGGAAATAAAAGCTCTCCTGCTCAGCGCTGTGGCGGGGCAGAGAGACAAAAATCATCAATTCCTGATGAGTCCTTTCTTGATTGCTTCTCAGTCAACTTTATTCAGGGGGACAATCCAGCCTCGCAAAGCAGATCATTCTCCGGTGAGAAGTTGCAGTGGAAGCACGAAAACACGAGTTAATTTTTGATGTAAGAAATATTTCCAAAGGTTTAACACAAAAAAAGTGTATTTTTCCTTTTTTCTTATTGCGCTCCTCATACAATCTTCAAAGTGGCTGCTAGTTTGTGATAAATGTTGCGTGGGAGCTACTGTGGCTTTCTCCTCCTCTCTCTGTCTGAGCTGGTGGATGAATGAGAGAAAATCCCCCCCTTTTTTGAGAGAGAGAGAGAGAGAGAGAGAATATGAATGCGTTCAACTCTTCAGAATAAGGATGATGCTGATGAAGGCTTCCATCATCATCATCATCATCATCATCATCATCATCATCACATAATTCATCCTCATCTCCATCAGCAGTCTGTGAAAGTGTTAAAAGAAGGCTGACATTGGGCTAATTATCTGCAAATGTTTTCCGTTTTTCTTTTCATGTGGCAGAGCTTTAACGCCTGCAGCATGCATGAGAAAATGATTCACATCAACCTCTGCTATGATAATATGCACATAGATGCAAAAGTGAAAATAATCATGGGACATGATGTTTCTTGGGAGTTCATTACCTCAAATCCAAGCATAATAATTGACACAAAACTGTTTCTCCATCATCAAAGGTCAGAAAAATTCACAATTATGTAAAAAAAAAAAAAAAAAANAAAAAAAAAAAAAAAAAGTTTGACTTGTATGTAAATACAAAACTCAAACCTTTTATTGTGAGTTCTCATTAATAATGTGACTCACATGGTATTTTAGGGTGGTGATGGCTCAGACAGGTGTACAGAACAGACACTGGGTTAGATTTTCTTCCTCCCTGTCTTCCTCGCAGCAAGTACATGACACATACTTGACACGTCTTTTACTCATATGAAAACTGGATGACAGAAGAAGAAAGCAAGGCTGCCATGAGCCTGCAAATTATGAGGATATCTAGGAAGAGGTTTCGTGTGTGTGTGTGTGTTTTGGGGGNGTCAGCAGGTACAGCAGATGAATCTCTAATTAGTCTTGTGTTTAATCTTTAGGGACTAAAACGAGGAAGCTAAATTCCTTAGCAGCAGTTGTTTGATGTTGGCTCCATTATGCTTTATTCTGTTATCACCAGGAGACTCCCTTGTTTAGCCTTTTCAAGTCACCCTGTCATTATGCTTGTCATTCAAACTGAAAGCCAGACTGACAAAGGCCTCCCTGTGCTAAATGGGCTGTGAGGAGCGTCTGTTCCCCTATGATGGGGTTGAATCAATAGTCTGTTTCCACTGACTCTCTTTGCTTTAATGTTATTTGGCAAGCTCTTCTGTCAAATGGAGCCAGTCCATTCAATAAGGAGAGGTCATATCTTCAAAGCCTTAATAACTGTAGTCACACCACCGCTGACGTATCTGAGCCGTTTCAATCAACTGAAACAACTCACTTTGACTTTCATGTAGGATGCAGTTTTTCTTGTACTTCAGACAGGAGGATTTGCTATGTCTGATATCTGATGTAGGCGGTTCATCCAACGACAGGAAAGCCTGCAATTGCATGCTCAACAAAAGGAATACATTAAATATTCCAACATATGATTTGTGTGGGTGTTAAGGGAAGAAGAAACGAAGGAGACTAAATGAGCTTTTCCCTCTGGGCCACAGAACGTTATAGTCTCTTGAAATCTGGGGCTTTGTTCTCTGTGTGCGCTGTAATTGAAAGGTTTCAGCTCCCCCATTCTTTCTTTGAGTTCCTCATTTTCTCTCTTACTTTCTTCATCTGGCATTGCTAACATCTCTTCCCAGCCAACAGACCTTCTCTTACTCTCCTCCACATGCTGCCCCTTCAGTTTCTTTGTTTCCCCCCCCCTTTTTTTTTTTTAAATTAAACCTCATTTTTCATTGGACCTGTTCTCTTTCCCTGCCTCCTGCTCTGCCTCTTCTTGTCGCCTGCCAAGCTTTGAGATGTTTCTCTCTAATTTTGATCATCTGCAACTCCAGTGACATCTTAAATTCCACCGTTGCCAGCTGAAGAACGGATGGAGGAATTCATAACTACTAGACATGGTTTCCCATGCAGAAGGATGATGTGAAAGGGCTTGACAAGGAAGTGGTGTGAAAATGCTTGAATGCAATCGCCTCGAGCCTAGCAACATGTGATGTGCCAAAGTAATCACAAGCCAAGAATGACATTGTGCCCACACACACATTAACAAGCGCAGGTTTTGGGAGGAACTAAGAAGTGCAGCTGTTGCACTTTTTATAGGCTTTGGCATTAAAGATGGCCAATCTCACTGTGCATCTATAATGTGTGTCTGCTGAAATGACATGAAAATGACAAACTTTGCTCACTGTGCTCAGTTCTGCTGTTTAATTGACAACGGTTGGGATTCATGAACTTAGCTCCGACTTAACATGTTGATAAGGGCAAATATCATTACATAATCATGTTCTTTCATTCATAAATGCCCATTACTGGCATCTTCTAGCATTTGACTTGAAAGAGGCATTACTATGGTATTTCCTCTCGTTGGAGAGCCTATTCATAAAAGACATGGTCACGCAAAAATGAAGACCTGTTTCAATCTGGTGGTTGATTTCAAAGGTATAAAATTTGGGCAACATTTTAGACTTTTGCCTCACATGTGTTAGTGATCAATACGTTTGATAGATAAGCTCACTCCGCTGATCAGTCTGGGAGGTTAAGGTGCAAACACTGGATTTTGCTTCGCTGAAATTTGCTTGAAGACATTTTACTGTTCAACTGAAAGACTTCTTTCATTTTAACTAGTATGGGATAAGGTAGCTGCATGTATGCTGCATACGACCACTGTGCATTTGAGTGAAAGAGTGGAAGACAACATGGATGGCTGCATGAAAATGTTTTTCTTTCCTCTATTGGATCAAAACAAGCTACGTTTTAACACTTATGAGCCAATTACGGTACCTTTTCAAAACAGCTACTGTATTGCCAGTGCTCTATGTTTAACCCGTTACTGTGTCTGCTGACTGATTTAAAGAAAATGCTTTTAATAGTTTGTTTATAAAGAGATAATTTACTGTTTTGAGCAGCAGTGTTGAAATGACATCAATACCGAACCCCAGGTTGAGGAACCTTGCTTGAGTGGACATTTTCTTTAAATTTTCCTAGTCAGAAATTCCAAGTTTAAATTGAATGCAGCATTATTCCCATGTGGCAGACACTCCCTTCACTAGACAGTCCCGCCTTGGATACGGAAGTAGTTGAGCACAAATACTCTCTGGACACATTCACATCAAGACCTGGTGACATGGTGGTTTGGGGAAACTCCAGCAGACCGTTAGAGCAGCGTTGTAGTGTTGTCTCATCCCTCCTCACCTGTTCAGGGAAAGTCTCTCCAGTTTGACATAAATAGCAATCTATTCTCAAAGATCTCAAAGCTGTGTTTCTTGGCCTGTAGGAGTGTGTACACTGAGCCCTGTCCACTCAGGGTTGCTCTCCTGTGCCATGCATCTGTAGAGGCGTTTCTTGGTCTTACAGATATACAGATCTGAACACTCCTCCTCACAGCACTGAATAGCAAACAAAATGTTACTCCATTGATGTTTAGCATTGTGATCTTGGTAGGTTTGAAAAAGTATTGAAAAATACTGGATGATTGTACTTAGAGGAACTCTTTAAATTGTTTCTGACACTCCCGGTATGCGTGAGATGACTGTGTATGGCTGCATTTTGTGCCCTTTGTCCAGTTCCTTTTTTGTCTTCTGATAAGACTACAAATACATGTTAATCAGTAATAATATATTCAATAAGTTTATTGTGAAAAGAATGAATTGTAGTTGATGAGCACAGTGTAAAACACATTGTGGACAGATTGCACTGTGTACTCATTGTTCTTTGAAAGTGCCTCCAAATGGAAGGACAATGCAGCTTGGCAGGTGGTGAATGTGAAAGTGAGAATAAAAATGGAAAGGATGATGAGGTTTTGGCTGCACTAATTCCATTTAACTCTGGAGTGAAGACAACAATTGGACCAAAATCTCTCTGATGTGAGTAATTGGCCAGGCTCTGCAGAAAAGATGTTTGGAAATGAAACAGCGAATGCCCTCGTGCTTTAATGTGAGTCTGAGGAGGATGAAGCACATTAGCAACATCATTTCAGCACCTCAGCAATGAGATTTACTGAAACAAATTAAGTTAGGTTTTGATTAGCTTGCCTATTGGATGTGTAACTGTACTGTGTTGTCTTTTTGCTTTTAGCAAATTAGTCACTTAACAAGCCATCCTGTTGATGAATATATGACTTTAGCTGGAAAGTGAACAATAGATGAAGGTGTGAAGAAGAATAGCATCGCTGTGTGCAGGATCTACCTGCCGCAGCGCTGCACAGCTCTCTTGCTTATTCAGGTCAGGGCTCACACATGTCCGAGGCTTTGTCAGAGCTTTGGCTTCTGTGGCCCAGCTGCTATTTTTGCTCCGTCCCTGTACATGGCCTTTCATTCTGGAGTCACTGTGGAGCATTGGAGGGCTGACCTAGAATACTGAAATCCTGTCACATAAAAAGACACAAACATATGTGTACAAAAATGGCAACTAAATAGTCAACAAAGTAAACCTGCTGTGGAAAGAAATGGAAATGTAAAAACAGTTTATGAATGCTTACAAATGAAATGCATCTGACATTTTCTTAGTTTGCACATTTATAGAAAATAACACGAGTATAAAGTAAACTTCATGGCATTGTGTCAGAGATCACTCTATATAAGACTCATAAAGTTGTGGTACTTCATAAATCTTTAGCTCTCTGGAGTCTAAAGCCATTTTTATAGTGAACTTTTTTATCAAATTTGTCTTTTATTTGCCATCTCAGAACCTACACTGTAAAAAATCCATTACTAGACAGGACACCCTCACCACCCCATATATACACATTTATCATTTTTATAAAATAATTTTATAGAAACAAGCAGGAGACTACAGGTTTGGCAGATCTGTCAAGACTGAGGCAAAAAGGCGAAATTTATTGTCCTGTGTAGCAAATGATTTTTTTAAAGTGCATCTTTTCAGGGGTAAATGAAACACAAATTAAATCAAAAGTAGAATTCAGGTTAATCTTATTTATCAGGTATTTCTCTCACAAATTGCCAATCCATATAATATAAATTTCTATCAAAGGCTATTATACATCTATTTGCATATAACTCTGGATTCACTTTAAAAATGAAGAAATTGCAAATTATGAACTTATGTAATTAATTTCCCCTGATATCCATTGTTTCTTATTCATAATGTTTGCTTATGGTTTTGAATAAATAAAAATAAATACAATCATTTATGTTAAGGCAGTCTTTAAGGATTACATTGTGAGATTTTGAGATTACTGAAAAACAAGTTCAAATTCGCTCTACATGCAACTTACAGTGAAAGTTACTGCACAAACTGAAACTTTCACATTGTTATGCAGATGTAGGTCTGTGAATAAAATGTTCATTCAGCTGCTCAAGAGAGGAAATCAGAGTGATTCTGTCTCTGTTATTTTACCTAAATGGATAATTTTTCTGTTTCTCATATGCCATTTAATATTCTTTTTATGGGGACTTTAGTTGTTAATTTTATTATGCATGAAGATGAGTTCTTAAAAGGTCATTTAGATCATCTCTTTCTTTTTAAATGATGAAAACCAATTTTTTCTGTGGACATTATGAATGGAAAGTAAATTACAAGTGAGCTTCATATATGAATCTTTCACTATTTTAAAAAAACAATCTTTAAAATGTCACATTTTGCTAAAGAAACACATAAAACAGGTCCATGAGAGCCACCTACTGACACAGTTAATTATGTTCCTTTAGTGCTCAGCAATAGCAGCTGAATAAAAGAATAAATTAAAACTCTTCTCTTATTATGTGCTCAACAGTAACCATGATCTTGGACTCATATCATCATAGATTGCTTTATTGTTTCTTTTGTGGAAGAACTTCGTCAGTCGTGAATATGAATCCTGGATTAAATACATGTCTGCATCTACAGGGAATGACTAATTGAATGTTAACCAGTTAACATGTACTGCATATTCTCTCTCTCTCTCTCTCTCTCTCTTTCTCTCAAGGACATTACGTTTCATTTTCAAACAGTTTCATTTGTATTTATAAAATCAAGCACAAAGGTTTATCTATTGAAGAAAAAGGTCATAAAGATCTGGATTTAAATTGGCAACGAATTTAAAGCCACAAATTCAGATCTCAAAATTCAAGTTGCGTATATTCGCAGTGCAATATTCAGGTTACTCAAATTCAGTTTAAAAAAAAAAAAAATCAG
>VXCM01004411.1:0-22976 GCA_014773175.1 Lucifuga dentata
ATTTCTACCCATGGAAATTTCGTTCTCTGGGATCTAATTGAATTACTTTTCTTTACATTCTTTACAATGGAACCAAAAGGCTCAATTTAACAACACAAACATCTAGCATCATTATAGTGTAATATAGTGTTTATGTACTGTTTGAGACATTTCTATAATCAAATCCAAAATGATGCAAACTCAAACACAAAGATAAAATAAAGAAGGTGTATATAATTTTACTAAATTATTTTAAAACACTTTTGCAGGAGAGACGTGAGAAGTCACAGAGAAAGGGACAGGCAGTGAATACAGAGAGAGAGAGAGGACAAAGAGTTGAAGACAGAGAGAAATGAAAGAATGATTGTAATGCTGAGGACAGAGAGACAAGAGGACATGAAAAGCAGAGACAGATCATTTATGCTACTGACTGACATGATTTTAAAGCTATTGTTATTACATTTTTATCTCTCCAAACATCTTAAAATGCACGTATTTAGATCAGGGAAATCACAATTTTTTGGACCTCGGCATTTCTAAAACCCTGCGTACGGCCCTGACTGTAGCCACAATAATGATGATGATGTTTAATGATGTGAAAGTTGTCTGTTCAAAGACTTGTGCCTGCACACGGCCTTTCCATGAAGAGAATAAATCTCTGGGATCAATTAAAAAAAAAAAAGACGATCTTAACCTTGTTCAAGCTTGGTGGAAGTGCTCTAATGAGTGTCCTTCTAGATGGTGAATAAATCTCAAATATTTGACTGAAGTATGATGACACTCAACGTTGTGTTTTGAAGCAACAAATCCAGACTAGAAATAAGATAACAGCAGAATAATTTAATGAAATTAATACAAAATGTCCTGATTTCCAGTTCAGGCTATTCAACACTGAAACTAAATATAGAACTTTTTATTATTATTTTTTTTTTAACATTTCTGACTTTTAAAACTCTTTCCTGTAGTGACAATGGTTAGTTTAATGAAGAGACATTCTGCAAAAGGTTATGAGATTGTACTTTTTATGCATTTGCATATTCTCAGCTCCTTTATCATGCTGCACACATGCAGTCCCGAAATTACTGCTAACCATTTTTCAGAGCCTATTTTTAAACCCATTTTCCTCTGTGTCTGCGACGGCAATTCATTCAGTTCATTTAAGTAGAATAAAATCACACTGAAAGACTCGCTTGAAGTGCTTGATATAGTGAAAGTCCCGCACAGACTTATTTTTTTCTAATTTCCTTTATCGCCTTAGAGTAATGTAACTGAATGTGCATATTGAGCTCCAGCATTCACTTTGAAATTGGCTGCCATCTGCTAATTTATCCAAAGCAAGCAGTGAATGATGGGTCGTGTGTGAAGGATGCTGTGCTGGTGCTGTTCTGCATTAAATTTATACAATATCCCAACATCAAATTAAACTGCCGGCCACCAAACATTTACAGCATCCTACATGTCACCATTCTTCTTCCTCTTCTTCTTGTCATTCATGGTTTTTGCTCTTTGCTTTGTACTTGCTTTACCTGATCTCAAATAATACAGTTTGTGAATGTCGATGTAATACGCTGATGAGAAATCAGTAATGACGATGGTGATGTTTAATGATGTGAGAGTTGTGTTGGATGTTGAGGGATGATGGATGCATGTGGCTGGTGGAGGTCATTGAATGGGCTGACTGTCTGGGATGGATGAGCAGGGACCCGAGATGTTGGAGATTCAGAGTGGGGGGGGTGGAGGGGTCTGTCTCAGGCATCGTGTCGTCTGAGCCGAATAGGAGTCCCAGACAGTAATTAAAGGGGGGAGCGAGAGAGAGGAACAGTATGCATGGTGGGCTAAAGGGGTGAGAAAGAGGGGAGGGATGGGAGGATGATGGGATGAGAAGGGGAAGGAGATGGATGATGGGGTGGAGGTGGTGGTGGAGATGGTGGGGCGGTGTTTCCCATAGGTTGAAAATTTACTTGTGGTGGTGGAAAGGCACACCGTGTACACACAGTTTCAAATATAAATAAATAAATAAATATACACACAAAAATAGAAATATACATGTAATATATAATATAATGTAATACATGTATAATTTCCAACTTCATACAGTGCTGGGTTCTTGGGATGTTGGTGCCACAGACAGAGATTTCTGTCTTTATAGTCAGATGATGATTGACGTGTGTTGAAATGAAATAGACATGTCGTGGTTTATCTTCTCTCTGTGTGTGCGTGTGTCAGTGTGTGTGTGCAGTGTGTGTACAGCAGTGTCGTAGTTGTAATTTTTTAAGGCTGGGTCATCCTGTGACACCTGGGCGGGTCTTCATTAACCTGGGCGGGCCGCTCAAGTAAAGCCTATGTATGGGAAACACTGGGGGGGATGAGAAGATGGATTAACAAGTATAGGCTGGAGGCAAATGGAGGTGTGGTCTGGAACTTAAGTTAACTATTAACTTCATTTAAAGGACAATACCGACGATTTTATATAATGTATACAACCATTTCCCAAAACAAACTCCTGGAGCAGTAAAGTTTTGAATTTTTTTTCCTACCATCCAGACTGCAGTCGGGTTCAATTCATTCCAATACGTTATTAATACCGACTTAAGTCGACTAATATTAACTTGAAACGCCATTGAGATAAGTAATTTATCACAATGAATATGAAGTCTATTACGTTTTTTTTGTTGAAGTAACTTTATTTAACCGGTTCACCACAGAGCTGCAGGGAAGACGATATATGTCTCGCCAAAGGAGATGGTCCCAGGAGAAGATGGCTTTTACAGAGAAATTAAAAACAACCACCGCTTTTACATTTGGACATACTTGTTAGCTTGTAAAACATCAAATTTTAAGGTGTGAAATTTGATTTTGACAGATTAGGTGATTTGGCAAAATAACAGATAAACTAAAACACAGTTTTATGTTTGGACAGTGTTTGTCAGTAGTATAACACGTATGCAGGTTGTATTTATTGGGCTTAAACATGCAACATCACTGGTATGGTATGGTATGGTATGGTCCTTTATTGTTTATTATTTTGTCAATCTATCATTATTTTCTTCTGTGTGGAATGAACATTACATCGTCACATTGTCACCATAAAGTGAATATGGAATTTTATCCTTGTGCTCTGATATGAAATACATCTTTTTTTATTTGGAGTTAACACATGCTGTTATTTTTTCAGCCTCCATGCAAAATGCTTCTAAAAATAAAACCAGGTAGATAAAACACATTTAAATAGAGTGCAGTGGGATGCAGTGGGGATAAAACACCCACAGTAAAACGGTTTAAAGAGCCCACAAATGCGAAGAGGCAGCATGGATGTGCTATTGTAGTGATGGACAGTTATTCTGGGTGTAGATTTCAAGAACCGAGGGGGCGAGAGAGGAGAAGAGAGAAGTCCCAGGAGCTGAACATTTTCATAAATTGATGGCTGCTATTGTGGGAAGGCTAAGTGGAGAAACAAACCGATGAGCAAGGAAGATGAGGGTTTGAAGAGAACCAAGGCGCGTCCGTCTCTTTTATTCTCTCGTTAAAAAGCCGGAGAGAATGTGCTATCAATGCACACAGTGGGACATCCCATTTAAAATTAAATAAGTGAAAAATTGTATGTGTGCTGGTGTGAGGAAGATAAGACAGAAACAGCAAACGGAGGATGAGAATACAGTTTGTCAGTAGAGAAACATGGAGACTAAAGTCACTTTTGTATGGAGCCTCTAAGGCACATATGTCAAACTGGAGGCCCACGGGCCACATCTGGCCCGAGGTACAATTATATCTGGCCCACTAGATAATATCTAATTTCTATAATAACTGGCCCACCAGTTTATAGTAGGCATATTATGGATACTACAAATCCCAGAATGCACTGCAACAGCCAGCGCTTCAATCAACACCTACAGACGCCAGCTCTCCTCCCCTCTGCACCCTTTTATTGAACTTTAAGCTAGCCTGTGGAAGAAATGACCAAAGGAAAGGTGGATCTGAAAACAGGCTTTCAGCACAGGAGTTAGAGAAGCTGTTTGCTGCCGTTAGAGATAAACCTGTTAGCCTCGTTAGCAGAGCTGATGTGGCTGTAATTAAAGAATATAACATAAGAAGGCATGATCACATTTAAAATATTATTGCTTTTTGGTGTTGTTAATGAAAAACAAAGAGTGATTTTAGATTTCCCTTGAGAAAATTTACAGTTTTCTGGCTATTTTTGATTTCCTGTGATAAAAAGTTTTCATTGTAAATGAGTCAGTGAAACACTGCTGGTAGAGAGGAAGACATAAAAAGACAAGGATTGATGCTGATGTGTTATTTATTTTGAATTTGATCTGTCATTTGTCTGTTTTTTCATATCTCTAGTTTGTTCTGAATTCTATAAGATGTGTTGGGAACAGCGGTTAAAGTGAAGTTCATTATTAGTGTATGAATAATATTCATTGTCTCTGATGAAAACGAGGCCAATTTAAGTCTGTTTTCAATAAACGTTGACCCTGTTTGGCCCTCGACTTGGACCCAGTTTTTAATTTTTGCCCCTCTGTGATTGAATTTGACACCCGTGCTCTAAGGGGACATGGGAGGAAAAAAGCAAAATCAGTGGAAGGAAAAAAATAGCGAGTTTTTGCGTTATGCAAAAGTATTGCATGATAATGCAAACATTTTGTGAGATAACACAAAACTTGATCCTTCTTTGAGCGGAAGTGTGACAGTATATCTGGGCCAGTCTAATGTGCGCTGTTGCTAGGCAATAAAGTAGCAATTTATCAAATTTTACTTTGAGCTTGGACTAAGATATAAAGACACTCGGTGCTTTGCGTTATCTCGCAAAAGAACTCGTTATTTTCTTGCACTTATATTATTTTACTGCTCCCATGTCCCTTTAGGGGCTTCGTATTTTTGACACATTATTGGCAGAATTTTGGAGACTTTCTTTTATTTTCAAAAATCTTATAGAATCAAGTCAAAAATTGCAAACTTTTTTCTATTTATTTTAGTTTTTTTTGTTTTTTGGCTAAATTATTTTAGATTGGATTTTTTTTCCTTGAAAGAAGACTTTTCTTGCAAAATTGATTTGACATTGAGGGTTGAAAGCAGCGGTTTGGCAGTTAGAGGTGCTGCATGCATGTATGAGAGAGTGTGTGTGTGTTGGTATGTGTGTGTGTTCAGCACAATGAGCAAATCAAATTGCAAAGCATGCTTTATTATAACATGAACCATCAAAGCACGAACACAATGAGCATGGCAGAGTTGTGTGTCTTGTCAAACAAAGTAACCTTCACCAAAATCAATTTTACATCTTTTTCATAACATGAGATGAGAAAATATTGATTCTCTTATGGAAAGTGGGACGCTGCGGCAGGGATCATTCAGAATGCATAAAATGAAAGCATAACAACAAATACAGTATGAAGCATTTAAGCACAGAGAGGAATTTAAACATGCAGGAGGTATAAAAAAAAGTGGAAAAATATATTAACAAAAGTGCAAATAGCAGGAGGCTGCATTATGAAAGTTGCTCTGATATACCACCACCTACTCTGGTTGAACTTTTCATGATCAGCTGTCAAAGCAAAACTTCTCCCTCAAACAATGGATGAGGAACTTTCTCGGTAATTTAAATAGCTTGTAGAATGTTGGAGACGTAACAGTTTTGAAAGAAAGCAACAACAAACTCCAAACGTTTTTCTTTCTTTAAAGGGAACATACACAGATTTACATGTCCTTAGTTTCATTTAGGGGTCTATCTTGGAACATGTGCGATGATTTCTACTCTCCCTTTGCAACAGAACCTCTGTGCATACTGAATGAAAACAGGCCATTTTTAGGTATTGTCTCTTTAAAGGATCATACCAGTAATTTTGTGCATGTTTGAGCCCAATATGTATAATCTGCATACACATAAAGTCTGTATGGGATCCTTAGGCTCTTCTGTTAAGTCTAGCTTGTGTAACCTTGGTGTCATGCTGGAGAAATCTGTCCTTAGATTGTCATGTCAAGCACTGAGCCGCTCTTCTTTCTTCTCTTCTTTCTTTCACCTGAGGAACATTGCCTAAGATCAGTCGTGTCTCAGGCTGAAATGGAAATGATTATTCATGCTTTTATTTAATCTCATCTAGATTATTGTAATTCTCTTTTTACCTGTCTTAATAAAACATCTTTACATCGTCTTCAAACTGTACAAAACGCCTCTGGCAGCTTTTATCTAAATCCACCAGGAGATCTCATATTACTCCTATTTTATCTTCACTTCACTGGCTTCAGTTAATTTTAGAGTTCATTTTAAGATTCTTATTTTAACCTTTAGAGCCGTACATGGTCAGGCACCTCAGTACATCTCAGATCTCTTACAATCTTGTGCTTCCAGGGGGTCCTTTAGGTCTTCAGGTCAATTCTTGCGGGCCTTCATTGGTTACCAGTCTGTTTTAGAATTGATTTTAAGATTTTATTGCTTGTTTTTAAAGCCTTACATGGTCAGGCACCTATCTGCATTGGTGATCTTTTAAGTCCCTACGAGTCTGATCACTGTTTGAAATCCTCCGGCAGGAACTTGTTGACAGTTCCTGAATCTCACCTTGTAACCAAAGGTGATCGGGCTTTTGCTGTTCGTGCCCCTAAGCTGTGCCAGTCTGAGCTCCTCAGACTGGCAAAATCTGTGTCATCTTTCAAATCATTATTGAAAACTGTCTTATATCAAAAGGCCTTTTCTTAAATTGTTATATGGTTTTATTAAGGTTATCTAATTCCTGCTCTTGTATATAATTTTGTTTTGTCTGCTTGGATTTTTAGCTTTTGTCTGATTTGCATGATGTGTGCAGCACCTTGTAATTCTTGTTTTAGAAAGGTGCTATATAAATAAAGTTATTATCATTATTATTATTCAGGTCAGGGGTTACCGGAGGTGCCCCGTACCCGAATGAGCTCCCATCCTTCTTCCGCTCCTCTGATTCTGAGGCTGTTTTTAAAAGGCAGCTACAGACTTTCTTTTGGATCTTAAATCTGTGGTATTCATGTTGTATGTTCTTTGAATTTTTATTTGTTTTATGTTACTTATATTTTATCTGTGCAACACTTTGAGACATTTTTCTATGAAGGATGCTATATAATTTACTTACTTACTTATGTTACATTAGTGATAGCCATTTCCCAAAATATACTATGTTAGCAGTAAATTTTGGCTTGTTTTTCCTACCTTCCAGACTGCCATTGATTTCACTTCATTCCAGTAAGCTATAAAAAATCAACTTGTATGTGACGGGTGGGGTTTGGACCCAAATGCAGCACACAGTACAACTCCGACAAGTAAAGTTCTTTAATAGAGCTCTCAGTCCAACACAGAGGCAGGCAGAAAAACTGACAGGACAAAGTGCCTACACTAACACAGTCAAACAAAGAGTCCAAACGCAGAGACTGGAATTGGAGTCGGGGACAGAAGGCAGAAGTGATAACCAGGGGGGCGACGAGCAGAATAGTCCAAGACAGGCCGAGTCGGTAACAGAATGTCAATCCACAAACAAACGCTGGAGAGTCTTGCATCGAGGATGGCAAAGAACAATCTGGCAAAGGGTGAGTGTGAGACTGGGGTTTAAATCCAAGCTTGATTGGTACCAATTGGCGACAGCGTCCGAACCTGAAATGAATCAGGCTGATGAACGGAGGTGAGGAACAGAAGACCAGGCGGGCAGAAATGGCAGGTGAGTAGCAGAGGACCAGGCATGCAGAAATGGCAGGTGAGTGGCTGACCAGACATGCAGAACTGTGACATTGTAGAGACTTGAAACACACTTAAGATAAATAATCCATCACAGCGAACATGATGTTTATTAGGGTTTTTTTCTCGAAGTAACTTTATTTAACCAATTCAACACAGAGCTGCATGGAAGACGATGTATTTCTCCGCCAGGAAATATAGTCCCAGGAGAAGACAGCTTTTACANGAGCTGCATGGAAGACGATGTATTTCTCCGCCAGGAAATATAGTCCCAGGAGAAGACAGCTTTTACAGAGAAATTAAAATGACTGTGCTTTCTACAATCGTGCGCAAGGGTTAGCAGGCAAAAACATGAATTTTAAGTTGGGTGTATCACCTGAACATTTGATTTTGAAAGAATAGGGAATTTGAAAAAAAAAAATAACAGGAAAACTAAAATAGAATTTTAAGTTTTGAAAATTGTTGGTTTCAGTAACTTAACATGTTAATGTCTCAAATATTTTCATGAAAATTTTTCATTCTTGGAAAAAAAAAAATCCAATCTGAAATTATTGAGGGGGAAAAAAAAGTCTAAAATAAATTATAAACAGTTGCCAGTTTTCTACTTGATGTTAAAATATTCTTGGAAAGTTTCCAAAAATCAGCAAACAACATATTGTGATTTTTAAACTTCAGAGGAATATATTGGACTCAAACCTGCACGATCGCTGGTATGGTCCTTTAAATTACCAACCTGTATAAGATGTTTTTTTACCTGACAAGTCTCATTATTCACGTTTCCGCAGACAGCGAAACTCCTCGCAGTAAAGCAGCAAACTTCCCAGCAAGAGGTGCAGATTGAAGGAAGTGTTTGCGAGAAAGGTTTGATGGAGGCAAGAAGTGTGAAATGATGTGTTTTTTAAAGTGGAAATGATAAGATTTACTGCCCGATACCCTGATGTGATGTGTGGCATTTGGTGCACATCACATGGTGGGAATTCAACGGAGAAAAGCATCCCGTCTGCTATAATTAGATGAAATGTTGGGGAAAGCATCTTCTGACACTTGAAGCGACTGATTTGAAACTTTAAAGCAAAACGGTAAACTATTTCCTGAAAAACTCTCTTGAGCAACAAGTGGGCTTTCCTTCCTCATAAACAATGGCTGAAACTCCACAAACCCTTTCTAAAACAACTACAAAAGCAATAGGTCATATTCATAAGGCTTACCGTGTCGATAAAGGCAAATATCATCATGCAACCATGTTTTCTCATTCATAAACTCCTGTTATCAGCATCTTATTTATCTGTATTTGCTTACATGTGTTAGTGATCAATACATTTGATAGGTAATTCCACTCAACTGACCAATCAGTTTATTTCAGTAATGAGTTTTGATCTCGCACACATTTTCGTGGCACCGAGTCTCTTCATCAGGTCTCGTCTGCTGTGCGCTGCATTTGCCTCCCTCACACACACACACACACACACACACACACACACACACCCNACCACCCTCCACCCCCTGCACACAGCAACACACACTACGGAGAGTATGGTGTACATATATCTGTTATCTTAGTGTCTATCTCTTTAAAGGACCATACCAGCCATTTTGCATGTTTGAGCCTAATATATTCAATTTTCATACATGTTACGTTGCTGACAATCATTTCCCAAAGGATAAAACCGTATTTCAGCTTTCCTGATATTTTGCAAAATCTCTTAATCTTTCAAAATCGAATATTCAAGTGATACACCCACCTTAAAAATCCATGTTTCTCCTGCTAATAGTTACGTAGCCTTATGAAGTCACGGTCCTTTAAATTTTTCCATAAACACAGGTCTTCTTTTGGGACTATATTCCCCATTGGAAACATACATTCACTCCATGCTTTTTATTGCGCTTAAATGCTGAAATTATGTAACTTCTAAAAAAAACCTGAATACACGTCTTGTTGGTGATGATGGATTACCTATCCCAAGAACGTTTCAAGTATCAACAAGTTGATTTTAATAGCAGAATGAACTGAAACCAATGGAGGTCTGGAAGGTAGGAAAAACATTTTTAATTCACCGTTCCAGTAGTATGCTTTGGGAAATGATTGTCAGTAACATTACGTATGAAAATTGAATATATTAGGCTCAAACATGCAAAATGGGTGGTATGATCCTTTAAGTGTGAAGCTCTAAAGCAGAGTATTTGTGTTTCCTTTGCTGAGTTAACATTAATGCTGCTTTAACACCGGAAGAAGCAGTATAAAATATGATTAAATAGTATTAAATATGAAGCAGCTCATCATTAACATGCTTCTTCACTGAGTTTTTACCTGTGACATCATGTCAGGAATAGGACAAGGATGCGCTGATTAACATAAGGGACGCTTTCATTATGAGCTGTGATTATTCCAGCGCTGACTTACTGTAATTAGTGATTTTTTTTTTAAAGAATCCTATATATTTTATAGGTGAATTAAGGCCGTAACTCTATAAGAGTGACACAAATAAATGACATGAAAGTGCAAATTTTTTGGATGCTATTTTTTTGGATGCAAATTTGTCCTGCTAAATATATCCACACCAAATGCAACATGATTTTTGTTCATATTTGTCTGGGTTCACGCCAGATCATTGTCATAATGAAGGTACATTGTCTTTATGCTCATTGTCTTAATAAGTTTTGTCCATTTTATTGCACACAACAGTGCTCCGTGACATCAACAATTAGATGAGCCACCATTTTGAATGATTTGAGCAAACGCACTTTGTTTGGTGATGAATTTGTATTGGCAGGCGAAAAGTTGGGAAAATCGAGCTCAATCCCAAAAAATAAATACTGCAGTCTCGTCATGCGAAACTCTGCCGTTGATGTGAAGATTTGAAAAATATTATTGATGTGTGAAATTTGCACAAATGATTTGCCTCTGGTGTGTAATGGCCTTTAGTTAGCTTGTTATCCAAGCTAGCTGATGTCGATAGGTTCTCGTCGTAGTCGCAATTCGTGAAGAAGGCTCAAAGACTCTGAGTGATAAAATCCTTCACCATTTCAAAGTTACTCTGGACAAATTAATGAAAATTTGTATATCAAATTAAACACTCGCCCCCACCTCACACACACATATATATACACACACACACACAAAAAAAAAAAAAAAAAAAAAAAAAAAAAAAAAANGGCTAGCCACTATAATGAGACGAGGGAGACAGAGGCTGGTTCCTTTCACAGGTCAGCGGACTGACAAAGCCCAGGGTCCCAGTCTGGAACCAGGGATCTGTCTGCTTTCCAGGGTTTGTCTGAGCCGTGTGTGCTTGCAAGGGAAGTGATCTGTATTCACCTCTACCGTCCTGCGGCCCGTCTCTGTTTAATATGAGCCCGCCGTAGCCTCCTCGCCATCACCTGGCACTGCAGACTTCATTCTGAGCGTGTGTTTTTATCAGCACCCCTAGGGACATACGTAATTGCTCGGCACTGATGAGAACAGTCCCAGCTCAAAGTACCATCTCATACCGCAATTATGCCTACGGAAGTGGAGGGAAAAAAAATAGTGAAAATAAAGAAAATAGCCAGTGCAGCGTAGCAGGAGAAAGACTATGCCCTCGCCTCCTTCTGCTGAGCTGGTGCTGATAGACGACTAAAAGTCAGCAATTTCCTTGGGGATGAAGACTTTTTTAAGCTGTTAATCCTCCATCTGTGGATGATTGAGGCAAACATCTGACATTTGAAGCTTTTTTATGTAAAAGTTTCCAAAGCTTACGGCTCTGTGTGTGTGTGTATGTGTGTGTGCACGCGTTCTGTTGCAAGACTAATGCCTGTAGCTTTGCCAAGACAATGCAGGTGGTAAGCTTTTAGAGCAACGGGGCTGTGTGTGCTTTTGTGTGTGTGTGTGTGTGTGTGAGTGTACACACAGAAAAGGAATTCTGGGTGGCGCTCTCACCCGGACGGTGACAGCTTGGCATTCCTCCACTCATGGAAATAAATGCTGAGGAGTGTTGAACTGGCTGGGATTCCTCTGGTGTCAGCGGGGAAGAGACAGACGGCTATTTTGGCTGACAGGCCGACGTGCCTGGTTTGCATTGAGATGCAATGTCACAGCCATTCGCTTCAACCCCCCATCTAGCTTCTGCTGTGCCACACCCCCCCCCCCCCNCCCCCCCCCCCCCCCCCCTCCTCCCTGTTGCTGATGGGCGTGGGGGTTAAGGGGGTGTCAGAGAGCCCAGAGCCGGGGCGGTGCAGCATCTTAGCCAGGCAGCATGTCTGCTATCTATATTCCACTGTGATGGCTGCTGATGGCGCCCTTTGCTGTCACTTCTGCTCCCTGCAAAAACTTCACTTTGTCTTTGTTTTGCACTTTTCTTCTGACATCTGAGGCTATTTGTGAGTGTGTGTGTGTGTGTGTGTGTGCGCGCGGAAGTTTTTTTTTACTATCTCTCTCTCTCCGGCTCCCAGCATCAGGATGTTGCTGATATTGCACTGCCAGCTACTTTTGTCTAAGTACCCTTAAAAAGTTATTAAAGGACCATACCGGCGATTTTGTATGTTTAAGCCTAGTAAATACTCATACATGTACATATTCATACATGTTACGTTGCTGACAAGCAATTTCTGAAACATGAAACTGCAGTTTAGTTTTCCTGTTATTTTGTGAAATCTCCTAATCCAATCCCTCTCAAAATCTGGACTCCAGTCCAGATGCAGACCGAACCACAAACTGTTTCCAGACTTTGAGCAAATTATACTTTTCATATGCATTATTTGGCTTTGCTGCAAAGCAACAAGTCAAAATTCTCCGCTTTCTCCGCTGCAAAGTGAAACCAAATGTCCAACTGAGAGTTGACAGTGCAGATTGAGAGTTGTCAGCAGGTAGTTTAGTCTCTCTCTCTCTCTCTCTCTCTCTCTCACNTCTCTCTCTCTCTCTCACTCCCCCCCACCCCAGCTCAACACCTTAACTTGGTAAAAAATTACGATCCCAATCTGACCCTGGCTTGACTGACCTTAATAAACGGACCTTTGGCTTGTTAAAAATTTTCTTTGTGGACCTTTAAGTTTTGTATTTGAGACCCTGCCCTAATCTTTCAAAGTCAAATGTTTTGATGTTCATTGTTTTGCCTGCTAACATGTATTGCATGTCTGAATGTAGAAGTGATGGTCATTTTTAATTTCTCTATGAAAGCCGTGGGACTATATTCTCTGGCAGAGGCATACATTGTCTGTCGTGCAGTTCCATGTTGGACCGGTTAAATATATTTACCTTGACAAAAAACTTAATAGACACAGGGCCAGATTCATAAAGCTTTATGTATCACTTACCATGTCGATAAGAGCAAATATCATCTTGGAACCAGTTTCCCTCATTCATTAACATTCATGTTAGTGGTATTGTTTAGCATTTGCCTTGACAGAGGCGTTCCGTGGTATTTCCTTATTTATATATTGGAGAAGCTATTCATAAAAAACACTGAAATGCAAAAATTAAGACCTGTTTCCTTCTGGTGGTAAATTTCAGCAGAATGAAATCTGATGATGTTTTTAACTGTATTTTCCTCACATTTTGTTAGTGATCAATAACTTTGATAGATAAACTCACTCAGCTGATCAGTCAGTTTATTTAAATCGTGAGTTTTGGTCAGATCTCACACATTCTTGTGGCTTTGAGCTTATTCATAAAGCCTCATCTGCTGTGCTCTGTCTCTGTACACACACATACACACATGGAAAATCACCAGTAGCAAAATACAGTATTATAAACTAGTATGCCATTGTTGTTGCATCTGGGTTTGGGGGCAATTTCAAAATCTGCTTAGGGCCCCCAAAATATTAAGGCCGGCCCTGAGTAGGTTAGAAAGGATTTTTTTTTTTTTTTATATGAGGTTCTGTTTAGGTATGGGTTAGTTTGGGTTAAGGGTCAGGGTGAGATCAATCTGCTGATCTTCATCCCTGCTGTCACTGATTGTCCTGACAGCTGACGTAAGGAACCTCAAACAGACTCCAGAGTTATCAAAGGTCACCAGAGGTCAGCAAGGTTCAGATTTACTAGTGGCAGCTTTAAAGGATAATACCAGTTTATTTTCCCTAGTAAAAAGAAAAGCATTTGCAGTTTGATGTCACATACAGCATTGCAAACAGCTTGCACGAAGATGCGTTTAAATGAAATTTATTGTATTTTTCCTAACAAATCTTGTCCACATTTAGTCCGAATCGAATGCGATAAGATCATTTCGCAGTAAGATGACCACTCTACCCTCCAGAGGAATGTTACAGTGCCGGGTCTTAATAGTCTCCATTAAAAGTGATGAATAGCTGCGTAATAATGCTATATTAGGACAAACTGCTGCTCTGGTTGATATATTACAGCCAACATCTCTGCATCCATTAGCTGCACGCCAACAAAAGAGCTCAGTGGAGATTATATTTTCAAATATTGTCCAACATTAAGGGCATGTGAATGGACATTTCTCCCTCATATGTAATGTGGATATCCATGCTGCAGACTGCACATCTTATTGCTATTGTTAAATGTTATTGTGGTCAAAACAACTGGGAGCACTGGTGTTATGTTGTGCAAAAAACTGAAAATCAAACAAACCTAAAGACAGTGGACATAAAAAAAATCACACTAAATGATTATAAGGTGAAAGTTCGTTCATAAAGCTTCTCTTACGTTAATCAGCACCAGTGTCATGTTACAAGTAGTGTTGCTGTCAGGTGAATCTCAGGTAAAAGCCAATGAAGATCATCATGTTAATGAGCTGCTTCATATTTACAAGCCACGATTTATCTTGATTTAGCCATTTTTAAAGTGACATTGACACATTAAATCGGCAAAGGAAACATAAATTCTGCTTCAGAGCTACACACTTTAAAAGCCTGACACTAAAATAACAGGTAAACACACATTAAAACTCTCCATTTCAAAACTGACTGATCAGCTGAGTGTGCTTATCCATCATATTTATAGATCACTAACGCATGAGGCAAATATGGTTTTAGTCATTACTCAGATTTCATAAAGCTAAAATTTATGTCCAGAATGAAACACGTCTTAGTTTTTGTGTGACTGTCTTTTTTATGAATAGCTTCTCCATCCATTCCATCCATCATCTATACCCGCTTATCCTATTCAGGGTCCATAGGGGGCTGGAGCCTATCCCAGCAGTCATTGGGCAAGAGGCAGGGTACACCTGGACAGGTCGCCAGCCAATCACAGGCCTGACACACAAACTCATTCACACCTATGGTCAGTTTAGAGTTTCCAACTCACCTAACCTGGGTGTTTTTTGGCAGTGGGAGGAAACCCACGCAGACACGGGGAGAATATGCAAACTCCACATAGAAAGGGCCCAATCGGACTCAAACCCAGGACCTTCATGTTGAAAGGCAATGGTGCTAACCGCTAAGCCACTGTACTGCCCATGAATAACTTTTCTGACATGTAAATAAGGACATACTGTAGTAACGCCTCTTTCAAGGCAAACGGTATCAGACGTTTATGAATGAGGAAACGTGGTTATGTGATGATATTTGCTCATATCAACACGGTAAATCATGCGCTACCATTTATGAATCTGGCCAAGTTTTGTCACGACTGCTGGATGAACAAAGAACCAAAGAACAAATACTGATTCCTACCAAATTAGTAAAGTATAGAGTACTAGCATTAGTATTAGTGTAATAAGCATCCAAGTACGAGATTGTTTTCATGTGATTTACTAATAATCTAGTCATGCCTCATTAATGTTTCCATGAAGCTTCATTTCCTACACTTATTACAAACAATAAACTACCACCTGATTACTGCCCAGCACATTTTCTGCCCAGTTTTAGTTTTCCTTTTTGACACTGATTAAATTCCCCCTCTAACTTAACGCAGGTTTATTGGAAAATTGATGTGTGAGAAATAAAACATAGTCCACAAAATGCCTCTTAATTACAGTGTTGGTTCAGTACAACAGGCTGTTAAACAGCTTTTCTGCCTCACGAACAGAGTAAAAAATGCATTTAAATGCTTCAGATTCCAACGAGGTTGCGCTCTGCTCGCTCTGTGAACCTCATCGTTTTCTTTGTTTTACATTTACTCACTCAGTCTAAACAAAGAAACTGTGCGAAAGGTCAGCCCAGCTTATTTTTCAGAAATGTCAGATGCGTTTTGGAGCTATTGGAACTTCGCTTAAATAAACATTAATATGGAAAGGATGAATAAAATCACATTTTCTCGATGTCACATTTGATTTCAGCCACTGCCAGAAATGTTAAACATCCTGAATTCTCCCATGGTTTGACAGTTAAAATGAAGAAATATGCTCGTGTGCTGCTATTCTCATTCAAGTATGAACAGATCTCAGTCCTTGACAAATAATGAAACACTCAAATCAATAAATCCCACTTCCCCTGAAAGGAACACAATGATAACTGTTGCTGGTGTTGTTCTTGTTGTAAATCGATCAAAAACACCCACTTCTTTGTCAAACTTTTGTTCTTGACTTACATGATTTTTCCTTACAGTCAGTGTCATCAACTGCTACAAAGCTAGAAACGATGATCATGTGACAATGGGCTATTCTTGAACATACTTCCTGTTATGTAACAGATTTATGGCTTAATGACTGACTCTTACTCAGACTTTTGGACTTGTGACTTGTCTGTAATTGACATGAGACCACTTAAATGGCTACTTTCACAGTAGAGGCCTTTAGGAAATATATTTTAATGTGAAATATGGCCAAACGAGATTCAAAACTTGGTGTTAAAGTTGTACATACTGTGCAGTAATGGCCGCTGTTGTTCTATGTGAAACATGGAGGTTGTTAATGAGCTTCGAAACAACTCAAACGCAGAAGAAAATGCAGAGGATGGATGGAAACTTAATATTAAAATACAAACATGGAAAAAACAAAATGATTGCGATTCTTTTGTAGAATAAAACGTCAGTTCACAGCAAAGATCAGTCATCCTCAAACTGCGGACTTCGATCTGGATCCGGACTGAATCACAACTGTTTCTGGACTCTGAGCGGACAATACTTTTCATATGTATTATTTGTATTATCTGTGAGACATCGCTGAGACGCAACGAGTCAAAACTCTCTGCTTTATCCACTGCAAAGTGAAACCAAATGTCTGACTGCTCTGTTGTGTGTGTGAGAATGTCTACTTTTGTTTGGCTTGGTCCAGTCACATTCAGCGTCCCGTCATCTCCATGACAATGATGGGTTGACATGGCGTTGGGCTCATTGAGAGTNATTCAGCGTCCCGTCATCTCCATGACAATGATGGGTTGACATGGCGTTGGGCTCATTGAGAGTTGACAACGCAGCTAGTTTCGTCAGCTCAGGATCCCCGCTTCCTCATTCGCAATCCTTAAATTCCTGGTAAAAATAGGATCCCTGTCCGACCCTGTCCTGACTGACCTTAATGAACGGACCTTTGTCTTATTGAAAATTTTCTTTGTGGACTTTTAAAGGACCATACCACCCATTTTTGCATGTTTGAGCCTAATATATTCAATTTTCATACATGTAACANTTAAAGGACCATACCACCCATTTTTGCATGTTTGAGCCTAATATATTCAATTTTCATACATGTAACATTACTTACAATCATTTCCAAAAGCATACTACTGGAACAGTGAATTAAAAATGTTTTTCCTACCTTCCAGACCGNACAATCATTTCCAAAAGCATACTACTGGAACAGTGAATTAAAAATGTTTTTCCTACCTTCCAGACCGCAATTGGTTTCAATTCATTCTGGTACACATTAAAATCAACTTGTTGATACTTGAAACGTTCTTGGGATAGGTAATCCATCTTCATGAACAAGACGTATATTCAGGGTTTTTTTTAGAAGTTACATAATTTTAGCGTTTAAGCTCAATAAAAATCGTGGAGTGAATGTATGTCTCCACCGGAGAATATAGTCCCAAAAGAAGACCTGTGCTTATGGGAAAATTTAAAGGACCGTGAATTCATAAGGCTGCATAACTATTAGCAGGTGAAACATGGATTTTTAAGGTGGGTGTATCGCTTGAATANAAAAAAAAAAAAAAAAAAAAAAAACGGGAAAACTAAAATTCGGTTTTATCCTTTGGGAAAGTAAGTAATGTAACACATATGAAGATTTAATATATTAGTCTCAAACATGCAAAATGGGTGGTATGGTCCTTTAAGATTTATATTTGAGTACCGGCATAGATTATCGTCTTGTCATATAACCCAGAATGAAGCTTTTAGTTACTTTTTTGTAACGAGAAAGACTTCATCAACCTCTATCAGCCTCTAAATTATTCCTCCTCTGATCATATCGCATCATATACTGGTATATGTGGCAGAATGTGGCTCCTGCAGATATATTTTACACACAACCTTGATCAGGTGACCATACTTAACGCTCCAAACTTTACTTTTCTGCGATCCCGAAACCTCGGGCATTTGCATGAGTTTAACCTGCCCACACTGCTCCATGAAAATGGGTGTGCACACAACTGCTGGGTGCTAAGCGGCTGCATAATTGAGGCCGTTGCTTCTCGCTGTGCATTATAATGGCTTGTGAAGAACGAGCGACCAAAATATTTTAATGTGTGACAGAGTTATTTGTGGAGCTCTCCATGTCAACTAAAGTCTGTCAAAAGAATTTCCATGCATGCACTTCTTAATAATCATAAAATAAAATTAAATAAAAAAAAAAAAAAAAGCCTGGATTACATCCACTGTGACTGTTTCAGTGCACCTTGGATCTTAAAGGACCATACTGGTGATTTTTTGCATAGTTAAGCCCAATAAATATTACTCGCATACACATTACGTTACTGACAACCAATTCTCAACACATTTATTTTCCTTGAAATCTTTCAAAATTAAATATTCAGGTGATGCACACACCTTAAAAATCAATGTTCTGCCTGCTAACACGTATGTCCGAATGTGGAAGGCATGGTTAATTTCTCGGTAAAAGCCTTTTTCTCCCGGGACTATATTCCCTTTATTTTTTTCCTGCAGATCCGTCTTGGATCACTTAAAGTTTCTTTGACAAAAAAAACTCTAGACTTTGTATATGTTGTGATGGATTATATATCTCAAGCTAGGCTGGCTGATAAATCAATTTAATTGATTAATTCGATTTTATGTTTTGGCTAAATCGCAAAATCGAGGTTTAAAAACAAATATGTAACTATTTTTAACGGGAAATGCGGCAGCAGGTTGCATGTCAAACAAGCTTGTTTTGTGCGTTAAACCTACCAATCAACCATCCGTTCATTGATGCCACGCCCACAAAGCTTTCAGCAGGTCATACGTGCTTCAAGATCTCAACAAACAGACTGAAGATGAGCTCATTCCAAAAAAGGTAACGTCACTTCATCATTTGGAAGTGGTTTGGTTTTGAGCTTCACGGCATGGAGCAAACAGTGTCTGTAAACAGCAACAGGTCTGTAAAGTTTGTAGGAGCTGCAGCTACTAAAAGTAGCAGCGCTTCAAATGTATTTCAGCAGTTTCAACAGAAACACGCAGCAGAGTGGCAGCAATGCAGTGTTGCGAGATGCAGATCTGCAGTCGCAAAGCTCCAGCAAAAAAGCAAATAATGTTACTGCATCATTTTCCAGCATCATGGCTTCTGATCAGAGGGCCTTCATACAATGGAATATTATAACGTCAAAGGCAGCAGACAGGCTGGTGTTCCTCACAAGGAACCTGGACATTGCTGGACATTGCTTTTAATAAAAAGCCCTGCAATTTCATTTAAAAGTATCATTATTTGTTTTTATTATTTTAATAAAGAATATATTATTATTATTTTAATAAAGAAAATACTTATTTGAATTATGGCGTGATCTTTTTTAGTTAGTTTGGGGAAAAACAAAAAAAAAAGTCAAGATTAAAATCGAGAATCGTCCATAAGTGTGAAAAAAATTGAGATTTTATTTTTAGGCCATATCACCCAGCTCTAGCTCAAGCACGTTTCAAGTCTCTATAAGTTGATTTTAACAGCGTACTAGAATGAACTGAATCCAATTGCAACCTGGAAGGTAGCAAAAATCAAAATTTGTCACTCCAGCAGGGTTGTATATCGTGGGCTTAAAAATCACCAGTATGATCCTTTAAAGTGAAGCTTCACGCAAACACCATAACACAAAAAATTTGTGCTGTGTTTACCTGCAAATCTGATCTGTACAACATTCATCACTATCGAGGTTAGGTTAGCCGCGCCGTCGCCCTGATGAATTATCAAACAGCAGAGACCTTTAGTTGACCTGTGACATACTGTATATCTACTGAGCGGCTTGTACACGGAACATAGCGGGTAATAAAGGCACCACTAAAGGCCTGACCCAAGCATTGTTTTTAAAAAAGTGCTGCTGCAGCAAGCAAGGCTCGGAAAAGCTCTTCCTGCAAGCCTTCATTTCCCCTTAAATCAGCTTTACGATCCAACAGCAACACTAGCCCAAAGCACCAAATCTGCTTTATTTATCATGCTTATGCCACTGTTAGTGTGTTTTTTCATAGTATGTCTTCTTACTTCGTTTTATCTTGCCCCTTTCCTTTTTTTTGTGTTTTCTAATTTATTTATTGATGTATTTTCTTCTTTTCCTTCTTTCTTATTAGTATAACATCACATCTTACCCTATTATTTTCCCCACCGTAACATATATTCGGTATTTTTCATATGCAATTATTCTTATCGCCTTGTCACCTTGGAATTAGTCTGTTCACTCACTTGCTACATCAATTAAAAAAAAAAAAAAAGNTAAAAAAAAAAAAAAAGAAAAAGTGTCAAATCTGCAGTGATAACTGGATGGTCAAGTCACTCTAATATCACCTTTCTTTCAAGATTAGGTCAGTTTTAGCTAAACAGGGATCCTCTCAAAATAACTTTGCATGTATTTCAATAAATAGAACCAAACTGATATAAGTTGTATGAAAATAGGATCTTATAAAGGTGGAAAGGAATAAATTGCTTCCCTGCAAATGTAATTGATTTCTGTTTCCACTGGTGGGTGTTTGCCTTATCATGATCACAAGCTGGAGCTCTGAGTTTACCTGCGTTTTAGATTTCCCAACTCTATTAGCTGTGACGGAGCTGTCAGGAAATGTAGCAGAATTTATAGAGGCAAATTAACCGGTTATATAAAACGCAATATAACCACTTTATGAGCAGGGAGGAGGTTATTATTAGATTATTAAATTCAAAGGGTGTGTGGATCACTATACTGGCACCAATCGACCTCCCACTAATAAAAAAAAAAAAAAAAAAAAAAAAAAATGCATGTTGAATTATTACAGCCTGGCAAATGAGGCAAGGTCACAATATCCACAGCACTTTCATCCTCAAAATAAATAAATAAAAAATCTCTCAGACACAAGTTAAAAGGCCGTAGGCTACAAAATCAATATTTCATGGTCAGGTGCTGATAAAGAGCCCTGATCCAGCTCTTCCTTTCTGGAAGCAGCCAGCAGTGAGCCTCAGGATGGGCTCGGTGCCATCTGAGGTCTCAGCCGAGCGGATCTGGGTCACCGCACAAATTGAACAGGTAGAGGAAAGTGTTGGCCAAACTTCACCCTGCAGAGTGGAGATCATTTCTGAAACAGGCTATTTATTCACCTGATTTAAAAGGCCACTGTGATATGTGATCTTCCTGATGATGGCCGCGTGGAGAATCTGAGGTCAGAAACATATCAAATCTGCACAGATTTTGTCGTTATGTGTGCAGTCGGCCAGCCAAACCGGCAGGCTCAACTCAATACTAGGACCAGATCCAGTTGAAGTCCAACCTGAGATCTAGTTTGAAATCTTGCATGAGACCATGTTTGTTGACACATTTAACACACATGATCGCTCAAAGTCTTTGATCACTAGTGGTTTTCACAGAGAATCAATGTTTTCAGTAATGTGAACCTAGTTTAGTGTCATATGTATCTATGAATAAAATGATTCTATATGTCTGTTGGTATTATGCATCTACAGGTTTAAAGGCCCATACCACCAACTTTGCATGTTTGAGCCTAATATATTCAATTTTCATACATGTTATGTTACTGACAATCATTTCCCAAAGCATACTACTGAAACAGTGAATTAAAAATGTTTTTCCTACCTTCCAGACCTCCATCAATTTCAGTTCATTCTGGTACGCTATTAAAATCAACTTGTTGATACTTGAAATGTTCTTGGGATAGGTAATCCATCATCACCAACAAGACGTGTATTCAGGTTTTTTTTAGAAGTTACGTAATTTTGGTGTTTTAGTGCAATAAAAAAGCGTGGAGTGAATGTATGTCTCCCCGGGAATATAGTCCCAACAGAAGACTTGCGTTTATGGACAAATTTAAACGATCATGATTTCATAAGGCTGTGTAACTATTATCAGGACAAACATTGATTTTTAAGGTGGATGTATTACTTGAATATTTGATTCTGAAAGATTAAGAGATTTTGCAAAATATCAGCAAAGCTGAAATATGGTTTTGTCCTTTGGAAAATGATTATCAGTAACATTACATGTATGAAAATTGAATATGTTAAGCTCAAACATGCAAAAACTATGGTATGGTCCTTTAAAATTATTTGCAAGAAGCTGTAAAAAATGAAGACATTTTATTAAATTGTCCATAATCATGACATGAGTTGTAGATGATTACAGATTCATGTAGAGAAGCCTATATGTGGTTCCAGATATTATTAGGAAATTCTAGATTATTCCCTGATGCTCTAGAAACTGATGCCTCATATTTACAAAGCAGAGATTAAATCTCATGATGAGAAATCACTAAAATACTGTTATTTTTCCATTTAAAAACATTAACATACTAAATAATACATCTTAAAATATATTTTGGTGTTTGGTAATATTAAAAAAGCACTATTATTGAATTAAAATAGCAAGAACTACTTAATTGAGTGATTCTAAACTTTTGAGCGGTAGTGTGTATAATAATCCCAATAATAATCGTAATCAATAATTGTAATCACACATTTTAATTTACAGTATTAGTTCTTGTATTGCGTATTGCTTGCTGTACTCGCCTTATTTTTTGCAGTGCAGCATGGTAGTTTTTAAAGTACAAGGCATTTGATTTTGTATATGCTTGGATACATTATATATATATGGAATTACAGTAAAACAACTTGAGATCAATCCAAGTTTAAAAAAAGGACATTCTGTGCTTTATGTTTCCTTATGAATATAGAAATCAGGCCTGAATAGCAACATAGATCAATATGGAGGGGTTTTAAGCTGCAACCTGCAACTTTCAGCTGATCGATGCTCTGAGGTTTTAGGTCCAGCACACATGTGGGTTGAACTCCATAACAGAATTTCAGAGTTTTTTTTTTTTTTA
>VXCM01004411.1:23005-43721 GCA_014773175.1 Lucifuga dentata
GTAGAAAAAAAAAAAAAAGAAAAGGTGTTGATGTCTGAGTGTGTGTGTATGTGTGTGTGTGCATGTGTGTGCTTGTGGCTTGACTCCAGTGTTGCTATAACAGAACCTTCAGCACTCTTAAAATAAATTGTGAAAATTGTACCACCCGCATATTTATTCCAGCCACATCCTGAGCATAATAACAAGGCAGCACTGGATAATGGAGACAATAATCACCGTGAATCTTGAGGGGAGGTCAAAGGTAAGGGTCAACACCAGAAAAGCGCTGTTGGAGCTGGTAGGGATTCTATACCTTGCTAAAGGGCATTTTGTAGGTTTTAATGCAGGATCAGAGGATCACCCAACTGTTACAAAACAGCAGGTTAAAGGCCCACAGCCATATTTTGCACATTTTGACCCATTAATCACAAATCACATATATTTTACAGTGCAGATTATTCAAATCTATCTGCATTACAACTACGTTCACATCTGCATGACCATGAAAGAATAATGCATGTTTGTGACGATAATGGATTACATATTCAAAGAATTTTCAAGAATCTGCTAATTGATTTTTAGGTGTCATGTTGAATTAAATGGAAACCAACAGTTGCTTGATGAGTAGGGAAAATACATTGAACAATCTAAAAATCTACAGAATCTACAATAAAAAAAAAAAAAGTGAACAGTAATGTAAAGTACTCATGATTCGTATGAAGCTGAAACCTGCAAAAACACTGGTTTGGTCCTTTAAATATATAAAATAATCACATGGATAATAAATTGCCTTCAAGGCAGACATTAATTTCATAGCAGATGGCAAGATGTTGCACTGTGTAAATTAATTTGGCTTTTTTTCCTTCATTGCCATGGAGGTCAGTCATCAAGAACATATTAGCACTGTTTGAAATCAAACAGTGCACATCAACAGTAGTTTTACAGAAACAAAGTCAAGTTTATCAAGTCAAGTTTATTTGTGTAGCCCAATATCACATATGAAGGTTCAAAGGGCTTTACAGGTTCACATATTAACAGAAGAAGAACTCCCTCAAAAACCTTATTACATGAGGAAAAAAATTCAAGAAACCTTTGAATGAGAGTCTGTTCAAAGAGAGATTCCCACTCCTGGAACAGCCGGGTGTGCAAGAGCAACCGTACAAAGACATAAAAACAATGAGCCATTAAAACAAACATGAAAGATATAAAACAGCAAACAAGAAGAAACCCTCATAAATATAAAACAATGCAAATGCAAGAAACAGGATAAAGTAACTCAGAGCAAAGACAGATAGAGAGAGAGACTAAAAATTCACCACAAACTGCAGATCCACCTTAAGTCTAAACATCTAATAAATATATTAGAATTTTTATTATTATTGCATCATGTATATCAACATGTTCACATGTTCTCAAAAGACACCTTTATTTCACATAAACTGGATCCAGTGTGGTACAAATTTTACATATACAGTGGTACAAGAGAACTAAATTTCAGTAAACAAACAAACAAATAAATAAATAATTTATTATACATTGTGAAGTGAAATCCATATCAGACATATTAAAGAAACGATCCATCTCGCCTTCTTCTCCAGATTGTGGAGACAAAATTAGCCAACTTAAAAACATTCAAATTAAACAACCATTCCAATTTGTCATCATCACTACATCAAAATATTTATGGATTTTTGGTCAAATATTTCATTAAATATTGCTGCTCTTAGAATTTTTATTTTATTATTGCATCATGTATATCGTAGTAAGTAGAGTACAGTACAAAAGAAAACGTGAGTCACTCTCAGCTTCTCCTAACTCACACAGTCTGTTTTCTTCCTGGATGAATATAAGCAGGTCTGGAGGGTTTAGATAAAAATACCACCAGATGCAGGGATTTCTTTTTTTTTTCCCCCTCTAGTATCTTTATTGATNTTAGATAAAAATACCACCAGATGCAGGGATTTCTTTTTTTTTTCCCCCTCTAGTATCTTTATTGATTTTCAGTAACAAGAACACCCACCTTATAAGAAAGAATGAATAAATAAATAAATAAAATTGCTAAATAAATAATAATTAAAAAATGAAAAATTATTTTTAAAAAATAAAGGGGGGGGATATATGAAATACATAGCAAGCCTCAGTGTTCATATATCCCTTCCAAAAAAAAAAAAAAAAANAAAAAAAAAAAAAAAAGTGTGTGTATGTGTGTGTGTGGGGGTACAGATGAGGATTATAACAGTTCATATAAGTGCAGAAGAAGACAGATGTTGAACATGGACATCTGTATATTCCAAGAAGGGGTTCCAGATTCTAAGGTTTTGATAAACTGTGGAGGTCTGACCCACGTATCACTATTCACCGCATGGGGGCGCTGTAGATCCGCATTCCTGCGCTCCTCTCTCATTCTACCAGTGGAGAAAAAAAAAAAAAAAAAAAAGTAGCGGATCCGTTGGAAGAAAAGGCTGTTTTAGAGGCTCCAGCCTGGGCTCAGATGCTCCTGTGCGGGCTGGAGGCACCGGGCCGCCACGCTTCCTGCAGCATTCAGGCGATGCGCGCACAACTTCTCCGCCGTCCTGCTGGAGTTTCCTTTAGGATTTGCTTCTTGTGAAGAACCCGAGCCGGACTTTTTTGTTTTTTACTCCTGCTGCCAACATGTATTCGTGTGTTCTGCTGCTGATGCTTTCCGTCAGGATCTACGGTGACAGCATGGAAGGGCCAACAGGTAAAGCAAGTGTCGCCGTCCTGTTCTGAGGAGTTTGGGTCGCAGAGACGCGCGTTACGCACCGGTGGATGAAAACTGTTAGGAGCACGAAAACTGTAAATGTCAGCCTGCTGCTGGTGTTTTCACTTCTTACTTAGTGAAATTGGTTGATTTTGCTGAAAGGGGCTTATTCTCGGCGGTCTGCGTGTATAAATGGAGTGTATTTTCTGTCCTGCAGAGCTTTTAAAGTCAGAAAGTTGGCTGCGGGGTTAGTATCCATGCAGCTGTTACTTTCTACTTCATGCGTGCATTGTCCAAGAAATTTGGAACGTGGGCATTGTGATATTCCAAAAAAAAAAAAAAAAAAANAAAAAAAAAAAAAAAAAAGAAATTGCCTGCATCCTCATAGTTTCAGTTTATTACATAACTGGATCATACTGAGATGATATTTCCTCTATTAGACATTTATCCTCAAAATCAGGTCCCCAAAATGATATGCAGATACAGTTTTTAAACATTAAAGTCGTTGAACTCTCTCTCTCTCTCTCTCCAGCATCATCACATTTGCTGTCATGTTTTCATTGTTCAGGCTTAAGCAGCACATCTTCTTACTCATCCTTGACATTCTTAGTGATTAACATTCATCAAAGGTTTTAATTGCCACAGTATAAGAAATCCTCCATGCGGGTATCATTGATGGAACACAAAATGCATCTTGCATAAATTTAACATAAGAGGATAAGGGGAGTTTATTTGCATGACTGGTTCATTTTGCTGGCTCAGATTCCGAGCCAAGCAAATCAAAGTTCTGTTTTTGCTGCAATAGAGGAGCTGGTAATGTCATGATGTGCTAAATAACAGCACAACATGTACTCGCACAGACTGATGGAAGAAGATAGTTTTAATAAAATTGTTCTCGGAGAGGAAAAACTGGTTATATTTTGAAGCATAATACCTGAAATCCTCAGAGTCGTAGGGAGATTGGAGTTCAGATCCTCTGTGCTTTGCCTGTGGCTATTGGAACATTTGAATGGCTGAATCAGTCTGAAACACTTGGAGACTCAGAAATATCATCTTCTGAGAGATTTGGTGGGATATAGTTATAAAAACGCCTCTAGTCACACCCTGTCATATTGCCATGATGGGGCAAGATGTTGGTTTATGTCAAGAATGTTTAGGAACTTGTGTGAACGGTATAGTGATGATATAAATACTCTTGTACCGGTATCGGTTACAAGACCAGTTGCTGCACAGACTTCTGCTAAGCCACTCCCTGTAGCATGTTGTTTCTTTAGGTTCAAAGTAGATGTAATGTGAAATCCGGCTGCTTAATCAGCCTAAACAACAAATCGGTCATGTATGTTGGTGTTGGAAACTGGTGGGACTTCGTATCCACAGAGGCCAAAAGAAACCTGACTCAACAATGTTTGATCTTTAATGTAATATGACATAATTTATGGGTATTGAAGGTGCTCCACTTGCCTCTTGCTGCCTTTTGGAGCTGCCATGTTAGGACTTGATATCAATTCTGACCTCCAGATGTGATTCGATTTCAACTTTCAAAGCCCCAATTCGATTTGGTTAAATTCTGAAAAATTTTGATGGGGTTATGCCTTCTAAATTACATAATTGTAAAAAGTAAAGACGTTCTTTCCAAATATATGTTGAAAATTTAATGAGTGCTTTAAAGGAAACAGGTTCAGGCTGACCTTTGACCTTTGGCTGTAGAGAGGCTCTGATGCTCTCTGACTCCACATGAAGCTTTGTGTAGCCGCCTCGCTAACGTGTTGTCGTGTTACTCGGGGTTTCATGATTCAAGGATTTGAAGTTTGTTCCTAAATTCCTCATTGTCACGGTGACACTGTAAGGACGCATATCATATCCTCCATATAAAAATAGTAACAACTTGGTTATTTTTTTGGCTGGAGGTGAGGCAGATGTAGCTTGCAGGTTGTCCATCTTCATTCAGGTGTCGTGCTGCAGACTTCACGGTGGCGGTGTGACACTTCGTCAAGCAGTTCCACAAGTTCATGGTGTTGCTACAAAATGTTACTTCTGAGTTACATATTTTGCAAATGGTCTTGTGTCCTGTTGCTTTTGAAAGTCAAAATGAGTCCAAACATACCACAGGTGCTATGTTGTTTTTAATACAGTAGAGTAGTAGTAGTAGTAGTAGTAGTAGTACAGTAGTCACACTAGGTCACATGGAATTTACGCTACTAGTGTTCAATTAAAAATCACACTATTTAAAACATCAATTTTTTAAATAGTATGAATCGCTATTGGAATCGTTTAAATTTGAATCGCAATTAATCGAAAAAAACATTTTTTTCCCCAACCTGAAACAACGTGTGAGGTTGACTGGGAAAACGAATGGGAAAACATGCAGATGTTGCACTTGCTTTGTATTCTTAGAGTGTTGGTGTACGACTGCATGGAGGTGTCCTGCCATGTCCACAGCTCACCTGCAGAATGCGTGATTGCCAAGGTGAAATCTGGTGTATTTAAGTGCACCCAGTCTGCTGTTATCAGGGGATCCGAGCAGTCAGAGCAAGAAGGCAATTTAATCCTGGAGCAGGAAAGTACACTTGTGAATGCACCCCGACGCTGACACGCAGCGCCAAACACGACCGAGATTGGAGGTCAGAGGTAGGTTAGCATGAAAAACCCTCCACATGGAAATGGCGCTGACATGAGGAGGTGGGCTGTTAATGGGTCCGAGGTGTGTGAGGTGTGTAGTAGTGCAGATGTGACTCAGTGTTAATCCAACATAAAATTGCCTGATACATGGAGGTAAATATGGGCAGTAAATGGAGAAAATGGAGCCTGCGCTCACAGAAAAGGTAATGATGAAATGTGCTTGTTCTGGAGAAAATAACACTGAGGTTCCTTACAATGCTGAATTGCAAAATGACCTGAATGTTACTGAAGAAAATTAGGAGGCTTAGTAATTACAGTAAATGATAACAAGTTGGCAAAGAAAAAGGGTTATTTCTAATGTGTTAAAAAGGGAAATCTGTCAATATATAAGCCAATTTAGCGGACAGTGAGAGGCTATTGGAGCTAAGGGACTCTTCTCTGACAAAATATACATCACGCCAGGAGCCACGCGCTAAACAATGGAGCTTTAATTGTCTGTTTGGCTGGAGAAAAATGAGAGCAATTAAGCTTGAAATTGATTAAAAAAAAAAAAAAAAGAAGTTTGAAATGAAAAAAAAGGGGCGCCATATTTCATCCACATCTGTCTGACTAGAACTGCAGCTTTCGATGGATTGTCTTCCAAACTGTCTACATGCCAAAGAGCCTTTAGTCTAAATGGATGGGTCAGCATCAAATGCAGGAGCGGCCCGGCAGATTGAGCTGCTAAGAACAAAGCAGCCTGTCTGAGGTGCGAGTCAATAAGACCTTTTCCTTCCCTGTTCCACTTCTTTGATGGCTTTTCAGCAGTTTTAATTGCTTTGGCTGTTTGTCCCCAGCCAGCCATTCTGTTCATCTCTACTTTTATTGGCAGTATGGCTAAAGCAAACTGGTTTGACAGAATGAAATCACATAAATTCACTTTTAATCATCGTAGCTGACGACTTGGGGGGGCTTTTTGGAAGTTCTTGGTCCCGTGAAAGGCCTGTGAGATTTGCGCTCTTGTGTCTTAACTGCAGCTTGATTACTTCTGTTTATCTAAAAATGATTTCCTCTTATCATGGCGGGAGGAGGAGCAGTCAGCGGTGTACCACTGAAGTCAATTTCTCCCCTGGGAGTTAAAATGACTGTTGGCGAAATGCAATGTCGCCTCCAGCAGACTTTATTGTGCCTGTTTGGGTTGAATTCCAGCACCTTCTGCCTCGGCGCCCCACCATCCATCAGGCCGTGCAGCGGATCTTCAGATTTCATCTACCTCCCAGATGATGGAGGGTTCAGCCGGGGCACAGCTACAGAAAACCTCTCAGAAAGTTTGATTATCTCGACATGTTCAATGAATTCACTTCAATTCAGTTAGAATTTAAGTCCCGCCTGATCAAGGCTGGATTCGGCTCTCCTCCTTGCACGCCTTGTAACTTTCTCAGTATTCGTCCTTGTATTTCTGCTTCAGGTGGTGAAATAAATGTGTTGTGTTTGGCTGTTAGCTGTTAGCCTCTTAGCCTTGTAGCCAAAAACAACAAGTGGTAGCTCCCTTTTTAGGAACAAATTCATCAGGCGCTAACCATGTTACTTCTGGGGATGTTTATTTAGTTTCTTCTTTTGTGCATAATGTGAAAATTCATCATCATGCCCTAATATTGACCATATCCTGACATGACAAAATTCTATTAAATTCAAAATTATAACGGTATTACAATGAATGACATGACATGGCACAGCCTTAGCTGATGTCTTGTTGCTGAGGTTGTACATAGATGATCTCATTTGCTCAGAGATGAGACTTGGCTCCAAAAAAAATTGAGAACCACTGAATTAATAATAACAGTAATTAAAGGACTGTACCACGCATTTTGCATGTCTGAGCTTAATATATTCAGTTTTCATACACGTAACGTTGCTGACAATCATTTCCCAAAGCATACTACTGGAACCNTAATATATTCAGTTTTCATACACGTAACGTTGCTGACAATCATTTCCCAAAGCATACTACTGGAACCGTGAACTAAAAATGTTTTTCCTACCTTCCAGACCTCCATTAGTTTCAGTTCATTCTGGGGTGAATCAACTTGTTGATACTTGAAATGTTCTTGGGATAGGTAATCCATCATAACAAGACGTGTATTCAGGTTTTTTTTTNTGATACTTGAAATGTTCTTGGGATAGGTAATCCATCATAACAAGACGTGTATTCAGGTTTTTTTTTAGAAGTTACTTAATTGTAGTAGTTAAGCACAATAAAAATCGTGGAGTGGATCTATGTCTCCACCGGGGAATATAGTCCCAAAAGAAGACCTGTGTTTATGGAAAAATTTAAAGGACCATGACTTCATAAGGCTGTGGAACTATTAGCAGGAGAAACATGGATTTTTAAGGTGGGTGTATTGCTTGAATATTAGATTTTAAAAGATTAAGAAGGTTTTGGAAAATATCAGGAAAACTGAAATATGGTTTTATCCTTTGGTAAATGATTGTCAATAAAGTTACATGTATGAAAACTGAATATATTAGGTTCAAACATGCAAAATGGTTGGTATGGTCCTTTAAATAAGATCCAAAATACAAATTTTAATTCTTGAATTAACCATAAAGCTCAAATGTAGCTAAAACTGCAGCATGTACATTTATCTACTGCAGCTTCTTTTTGCATATCTGTAACATGGATGCTGCTATCAACAGGTCTGTGGTGAATCAATATTGGTCTAGTTAAGATTATGAAATTTATCTTCAAAGTATTGGCAGTATTGAACATTTTTGGAGTACCTGTCAAATCATGTCAGCTGCTAGACGCGGTAACAATCACACCGTCAGCAGTGTTATCTCCACGTGCAATATTTTATGACATTAATCTGGCAGCGCTGCATCTGCTCGCACGTGCTTGTCGCCACCATACGTTGTTAATGGAGCTGACGGCGTTGCCAGATTGCCTTGGCCTGAACCCACGAGGCGTCTTTATGGAGTTAGAACTGGGACCGGCTCTGCCTCTCCAGGTGTTGGAAACGTGTTGTTTCTCCCTGAACGGCAACAAACGGTTATTGAGCAGATGGAGAAATGCCAGCAGGCTCTGTGCTGCCTTTCAAACAGGTCACTAAACATGTTTAAATGATAAAGTTAATTTGCTCACTTTTAGGCTTGTTGGCTAACATTGGTATTTGGATAAGGGTTCTTTAAGGAGGGACACCGCAAGGTCTGTAATTGCTGCTGACATCGATGTGACTCGTGTCATCGCTCACATAAAGACCGCTCCGCTCTCTGTTTTATTCCAACAAGATACAGCGGTCTGTGAAATAGTAAAATTTGTAGAGGGGAATAAATTCAGGGGCACAGAAGCTGCTCTGGGATCAGCTGTTGTTACATACATGCTGTCTGTTATCGATGATAATGTATGAATAAAAACAATTTAGAGGACAAAGTATAAAGTCAACCAAACAAACGAATAAGGCCTCATTTACACCTTACATTAAAATTCAATTCAAATCAAATAAGGTGTTTATTTAGATGCAGACATTGTATTTTAATGGGCCTTATTCATTCTTTTAGTTGTTAGTTCGTCCTTTAAAATTCTTAGATACCGTATGTACTCGACTATAAGCCAAGTTTTTATTACCAAATTTCACAAAGCAAATCAGGGGTCGGCTTATACAGGAGAAATTCAAATCAGATCCCAGAGAAGGAAATTTCCAGGGTGGAAATACTACCATTACCACTACCCATGGAAAATAGTTTAAATCAGACCTTAGAATGAGATATTTCCTGACTAAACATCTTATCCAGCGCATTTTGTAGCGGCCAGTAAGCTCTGCTGTGATTGGTCAGTTACAGAATCAGCTGCTGAAATAAATATCATGTTTACCGGTACGTGGATTATTTTCAGAAAATCACAGGAATACTATGACAATACCCAGAAAAACAGGTAATTTGCTAAACAAATAAACTGATGGAACAACATCAAGAGGTTGGGTTATATACGGTAATGACATCTGATGCCAGGCTTGCATTTACACCTTACATTAAAAACATTATCTGGATTCTCATTATCTGCGTTCTGATTGGATCTCTGTATGTTAAGTGGTTTGGCTGGCTATTAAAGCCTATGGTTCCTCCTCTTGTTCCATGGACGAGATTCATCCATTTGCTACACATAATTCATAAAAAGTTATCTTCTCCTGGGACTATATTTCCTGGTGGAGAAATACATGTTCTTCCATGCAGCTCCATGTTGGATCAGTTAAATAAAGTTACTTCAACAGCAACTTAACAGACATAATGTTCACTGTGATGGATTACTTAAAGGACCATACCGTCTATTTTCTCATAAATTTTCATACATGTAACGTTACTGATCATTTCCCAAAGCATACTACTGGAACGGTGAATTAAAAATGTTTGTCCTACCTTCCAGACCACCACTGGTTTCAGTTCAATCTGGTACGCTATTAACTGGGATATGTAATCCATCATCATGAACAAGGTGTATATTCAAGTTTTTTTCAAAGTTATGTAATTTTAGCATTTAAGCTCAATAAAAAGCACAGAGTGATCTGAAAATGTCAGTTCTTCACTACAGCACTTGAATGCACCACTAGGTTACAGTTACATGTATGAAAATTGAATATATTAGGCTCAAACATGCAAAATTGATGGTATGGTCCTTTAAGGTAGGAAAAAAATCTATAAAATTTACAGCTCCAGTGGTATATTTTGGAAAATGGCTGTCAGTAACGTAACCTATAAGTGAGTTGCATATATTGGGCTCAAACATGCATGGCTGGAATGGTCCTTTAATGTGGGGGTGTTTGGTGCACGATAGGCAAATGGCACTAAAATTCACTTCATTGTGATTCCTGTAACACAAGTGTAATATCCTGCAGCAAATCTCAATGAAATCAAGTACGAATGTAAATATACTTGTACTTTTTAAAAATAAATGATTGAAAATAACTTTATTAGTGAGATTTGGAGCGGATTTTATTTCTTTATTTTATCTCTTGCATGTAGTGTGACAGATTGTGATCACAATACGTTGTATGAGGACGTGTCTTCTGCGGATTACACTTTAATGCGATGCTTCAACCTGAGTGCTCGCTGCCTGCTGCAGATCACATCTAAGATTGCTGGAGGAGCGGTGAGCGTAACAATGTTGATTTGAAGTAATTGCAGTGACACTTAGTATCTGGCTCTGAAAACTCGGCTTCTTTTCATGTCATCGCAGCGTCTCTAAAGTCTCCAAACACCTTCAAGACAGGAAATAGTCTATACTCAGGAAAACACACTTATCTTGTCACATCTTGAAGGTATGAACCTAGAACAAACCCACTTTAAACCACTTTAATACTATTAGATAAAGGGTATCGTGATGAGCCTTGCGTTCTGGGCCTGTTGTGGTGCTTTGGTGGTATTTTTCTGTGAATAACTGGCCAAATATCGATGAATTCACATCACAAAATAACATTAAAGGCAGATTACACCAACTAAGATTAACTTCAATCCTGAATTTAATCATAGTTTGTTTTACAAGCCTATTAAATCAAACCGAATTTGATACTGGAGATTTAAATTAGGTATTGTAAATTTAAAAGGTTTAATTCTTCTTAACATCTTGGTTTATCTTCTCCAAACACAGATTACAGTCAGTCCCGTTGCCCCGAACTCCAATATTTATCTCTGATTAACAGATTAACATGATTTATTTTTTGATGAATAGAGAAAAGTTGGAGGATTCTTCTGAGGAAAAAATAAGATAACTTCTCAACTCAGTGGAGTTTTATGATTATTTTAAGGTAGCATCATTTCAGTACAATAAACTGAATCAAACATATTATGGTGTCAGTGCGATGCTGTTTATCTAGCCTTCCTGCTTCTTATTAAAGGACCATGTCATCCATTTTGCATATTTGAGCCTAATATATTCAATTTTCATACACATAATGTTACTGACAATCATTTCCCAAAGCATACTACTGGAACAGTGAATTAAAAATGTTTTTGCTACCTTCCAGACCTCCATTGGTTTCAGTTCATTCTGGTACGCTATTAAAATCAACTTGTTGATACTTGAAACGTTCTTGGGATAGGTAATCCATCATCACCAACAAGACGTGTATTCAGGTTTTTTTAGAAGTTATGTAATTTTAGTGTTTAAGCTCAATAAAAAGCGTGGAGTGAATGTATGCCTCCACCGGGGAATATAGTCCCAAAAGAAGACCTGTGTTTATGGAAAAATTTAAAGGACCGTGACTTCATAAGGCTGTGTAACTATTAGCAGGAGAAACATGGATTTTTAAGGTGGGTGTATCACTTGAATATTTGATTTTGAAAGATTAAGAGATTTTGCAAAATATCAGGAAAGCTGAAATACAGTTTTATCCTTTGGTAAATGATTGTCAGTAATATAACATGTATGAAAATTGAATATATTAGGCTCAAACATGCAAAATGGATGGTATGATCCTTTAACAGTCAGTACGCTTACATACGCACTAAAGTCCAATTTTTAATTTTTTATTTCTTTGTCTGTGATGCGATTAAGACAGGATGGACATTTACATGGACGGACAGGATTGCACTGTGAAACTGATTTTGGAGACTGGGGTCCCTAGAAACTACTTTCATGTCCGCTGGATCATAAAGCCTGACAGGAAGGGGTGACGCAGAGGTTACCCAAACGCTAAGTCCAGAAAATGATAGCCATCTCTGCTTTACCAAAAAAAAAAAGTTATCGCTTTCTGAGATTCCACACAGGGTGAGAAATTAAAAAAAATGAAGACTGAGCTCCATAAAAAAATCACACGGAGCAACGAGGAACCACATGTATGCTCTAATACGACTTTTCTCATGCATGTGTTGCTTGTTTTCACCATCATGTTACATCATCAGAGAGTTGTGCAGCCTTACTGCTCGATGTTGCCTCGAGGCAATGGATGGAAAAATCAGTTTAAGATAAAGATATGAATAAATTATTAAAGGTGCTTATTGGTGAAATTTATATTACCTTTTTCTGGCACTTTGCCACATATGGCTCTACTTCCTGCATGGACATTTTCACCCCAAAATGCAACTGTACCCACTTGGATTAGTCAGACACATGTCACGTCATATTACAATATGGAAAATTTGCAGTAGTTATGAAGGGGAGAGTGTGAGCATATAAAAGGCTTTCTGTTGCTTCTGGGCAATGATATGCAGGAGACGGTTAATCCCTAATGGTGCAAAACCACCCTGAGATATTTAGCATACAGCTACATGCTACAATACTGCTGATTTATGGTGTTGTGTGAAAATATGATCTGGTAAATGCTACCGGGTCATTCCTAGTTACCAGGTCCTATGTTCCCCAGCTCCATATAGCACAATAGAGCACATAATGGGCTAGGGTTAGGGTGAACACACACTTAATACAGAATATTGAACTGGGGAACATAGGGCCCTGGGAACTTATGCTGCATTCGACATACCTTGGAATTCGGATTTTTCTGTTCTCCTACTTGGAAAAATGTGTTGGAACGGCATTTTAAGTTGGAGCTCTGACTCAGACCAAATCCATCTATCCTGACTTCACGAGTGCAACGTCACTCAACATGACTGCACCTGTGGAAGCGAGCTTTGTGAATGGAAACGATCAGCTAACAGGCGAATAAAGTATTTTTTCTTACATGACATTGAAATAAAAAGGTCACAATATATCACCAAGTTAACTATCTATAGTGCATAATAACTGTTTGCCATTGAAACATACAGTCCTGTAGTCTAACTTTACTTTAGTTAGCAATAATTACTAAGTTTATTTTATCTTACAGTATTTATTGGTGTTCAGCTATGATTTTTTATTTACATTTGGCTGGAACAGTTTAAGGTCGGAAGTCAGAACTTCTGACTGGGAAAAATCCGACTTCCAAGATAATTCGAACGCAGCAATAGATACACTCCCAATGCTACAAGTTTGTAACTGGTCCATAGGGTGTAGACATGCACTGTGGGAAAATGTAGGAAATCACTTCCAGGAAGCATAAAATGAAGAAAAAATGGATACATGATGAAACTAAACACTTCATCAAAAATTAACTCCTGGATAGTGTCACAGATTGATGATATGTAACAGTGTAGGAGTGTTTGAGGTGTGGATTTTGTTCCTTTCAGGGCTAATTTACCATGTGGTATTGAAATCATTGCCACCACTGCACAGACATTGCCACCTTGTTCAGGATGTCAGATGAGATTTATGATGTTGAGTCCTGTTGGTTGTAGCGCTGACTGTGGGTTTGTATTATGGATGAGATGGAGGCTGAGATGAGGTATGCGGGAGCATGACTGTTCTGCCGTGATGGCTGCCTGTCCGTTTAGTCTGGCCCCGCTCTCCGTCAGATGCTGCCGCCGCCATTACCCCTCAGATTTGTCACCTCTGCTGACAGCAAACCGTGAATAATCTTTATGAATATTCCTCGGCTCTTTGCCGCCTCGCCGACGGAATGTTTACACCGCAGCCAAACCAATTGTCAAAGCAATTCCCAGGCCATGAAACCTGTGGTCAAACCTGTCAGGACTGATGACAGGTTGATGTGACTGGTGACGCTTGCAGCACAGAGGAAACTGTTGCTCGGTCGGTGCTGCTAAGACCCAACCAACCACAGCAACACACTCAGCAGATGGGGGTCAAAGTTCGGCTTAAATGATTGTTTTCACGGTCGTGATGACAGCAAGTGTCGCTGTAGATTTAGATGACATCTGGAGGGAAACTGTGGTAAAAGCTTCTCCCTGGCTTCCATTCATCACTGCAGTTTCAAGGGAAGCCAAAAGCTATTTCTTTCCAGGTTGCTTATCTCCTCCATCTTTCCTACAACTCTTTATCTCCCAGCATATTCCCTCTCCAACGCCGCAGTACGTATGTTTACCCCAGATGTCCCAACGGTCACTGGTCTAGAAGCCCATGAGTGCAGCACAGATAAACTAAAGATAGATTAACTGTGGTAATACAAGCCCAGCCAGCCCTCCTTGTATCTAACCCTTCATTTTCATGAGATTAAAAAGTCTGTGATATGGAGCAACACCCGGGGTACGCAAGTCCCAGGGTAGCTGTAGATATTACACTTTACAAAGTAGGCTTTTAAAGTTATCAAACCTGTGGGCCTCGGAGTGTCCCTGCAGTGCACCAGACATATTAAAAGTTTGAAGGGAAACTTGGATGGGGGGGAAGAAAAAGTGAAATTAATAAATAAATAACATGACACGTCCCTGAACAAAGTGGAAAAAAGGGGCACAGTGGCAGCTCCCACTCAGCCCTCGTCAAGGTTAGCGGTGACCCTCCTGTGCACAGCAGGGGAGGTTATGCAGCATGAGCAGCAACACCTGTGTATCTGCCGTCGCTGCAGGACATCTTCATCGCCAGCTTCATTTCCTCCTCCCTCCTTTCTTCTGCATGAAAATTTGAACCTGAGCCAAGTCAAGCCGTGTTTTACATGAAGTGTCAGCAGTCCAGAGGTTACGGCCGAGATGCCTGGCTCACGATCAGAAAGTTATTGCTTCGAAGTGATACATCACCCGAAATCTTTTTACATATCAAACTCTCAGCTGTTTGTGCTTGAAATATGGCTATAAAGAGTTTGTAGTTTTCCTCACTGAAAATAGCGATTTCAAGCTTTTTTTCCAGCTTGGATTCATTTTGGTTAAACCTCCTGCAAACTAAGCAATAAGAGCAATGCTATATGTTCAGATATGTATAATCATCTCAGTCGTAACCTGCGTCAGAGGTACAATATCAAAATTGATGCACGTCAGCTTGTGTGTTGAATGCATGGTGAATCATAGCACTACAACAATCAGGAAAAGCTGCAAGTGGAGATGCATCATCAACTTGCCTTCCATCTGCTTTGTTTATCGACGTGGATCACAGCAGCAGCCAAACTGTGAGATTCTGGTCTTAAATTCTTTTTTTTGACACTGTCCAAATTATGTTGCCAGTTGTCTTTGCTTGCAAGATTGCTCAACTGGCTATCAATTGACGCCTGATCTAGGCGCGCTGTTTGAAACAATGATCAAAGATTTCATCTGGGTTCTCTCACAGTCATCGAAACATCCATGTAAATTTCTCAAAGCGCTCCCATGAAATAATCCCCTTTTCTTTTGTCAGTGTGCTCAGTATGTTCCAAATACTCAAACTGCTAAAAATAGCTTTACAACTTCCACCTCAGTCCTCACGAGAGACCCTGTATGTATGTGAGGATGACAGGATCTTGAGCGTGACCCTGCTTGTCAGCACGAGTGAGTGCTTACACTCATGCACACAATGGCCTTATGCAGAGCTTATTTTTAGTTCCCATCCTGTTCTTCTTTAGCAGTGCAGTATGGCGTGGGTTTTGCACCTTGTGTCCTTAGCTGGCCAGAAGAAAGAAGCTGAAATAAAATGTGCAAGGAGTGGGATTGGTCCTGAAGAATTGTGCTGGTCTTAGAAGTTTGAGTTCAAGCTCCAAGCTGTAAGTGAGGCAGGTTTCCAAACCTCATAGAGAGGGAGGTGAGCAGTACTGATAAAAAATGTGCAGGATGTTAAAACGTTAGCTGTTAACTACAAAATAGAGATTAGCTCACTTTTTTTTTTTTAGCACAGAAGCTATAATTTTGTGGATATGAAATGAACAGGTTTTAGCTGTAAGTTATCCTCAGCATAAACAGAACAATGGTATCTTAAATAGCTAACAGGTATCATTCAATACAATAAATATAATGCTATCCAATAAATATAATTGGTCAAATATAATAAATAAGATTAGAGAATAATCGCAAGCATCAAATCAGAGTACAGCAGTCCAGAAACTACTTTTCAAATAATAGACATTTAAGCCTGTATGTGTCATGTCACACATAGCAATAGCATGTAGCATATAAAAGTCAATATAGCCCAATATATCGGAGGTAACACTTTTCTACACCCTCATACAGACAGAAAGTTCAATATTGAAAGAGTAATCACTTGCAAAACAAAATGCATTTCTTACCTTTTATCAAGTCCATGTGGACTGCATAAAAAATAAATTCAGCTCTCTGATCATAAGAGAAAAATCAGGAACAAAGATGAGACTTTGTTTTTGCTTTAAGCTATTTATGAATGCAGGTTAAATGCAGGTTTAAAATACATTTTAAAGTTCCCAAACAATGAGCCAACTGGAAAGACAGGATGGATTGAATAAAAGCAGGATAAAAAGGGTCATCGTGGTTTTGTCCACCTTAAAAATGGGCCTGTGTTCTGAGACAAAGCAGTCGCTAAAGCCTCTTTTTGTACACTTTCTTACAGCTCTTTCCAAAGGTCAGTTTAAAGCCTGAAACTGTTCCAAGGTGTTAGCAGTTTTTCACAAAATCCACTTTCTGGTCTTTGATAGTCCTGATCCAGTGGGTTGACGTATCTGTGGCCTGGAGGGGCCATCTTGGCTTTGATTCAGACAATGAGGGTATTTTGGCAGTTATAAGAATCAGGAGCACCTGGGCCAGCAAGTGCTCCTGATGCCGCCGTATTTGTCTTCCAGCATTATCTGCATCAGTAGCTGATATGGAGGTTGCAGCTCCCGTGACCTCTGAACTCAGACAGATAAACGCAAAGGATCGCATTCATGAGCGAGGAGCTGCCGGATCGTGCTCCGCGTGGGAATGAAGGAGCCGCAGCATCTTTGCATTCACGGATGGAAATGTGAGCCTAGCCGGGGATGATTGGAGGCGTACACCTTCTAAAATCCTCATTCTGTTTTATGAGATGCGTGAACACTGGAGCCTGGAGAGCGATGTCATGGGTTTTTTTCTATGCTTGCTGTTACAGGAAGCCCTTAATCGTTGATTGAACAGGCAAAACCCTCAGGTGGAAGTGGGAAAAAGGAGACGGAGACTGAAGTAAAGAAAGTGAAAAAGGAGAGAAGAGTGGGAAGTACCGAGGGGTGGGTGGGGTGAGGAGGTTATTGATTACGTTGATGAAAACTGTTGGGAAACGGTGCGGAAATGCTCGATTCTCTGCTGCGACTTCAGTCTGTCGCCTTTCATCTTCTGTCAGCCGTCTGATCTGACCAGTCGGCCGGCTTGAGGTGAAAGTGAAGTGAAGGAGTGGAGTGGAGGAGTGTCTGGATTAGCCGTGGAACCTGTGTGTGTGTGTGTGTGTGTGTGTGTGTGTGTGTGTGTGTGTGTGTTCCCATGCCCTCCTGGCCCTACACCCCTAATCTCAGCATCAATAGAGTTGGAGCAGATGGAGCTGCAACCACGGTCACACAGCCTGTACGGGATAATAATAGGGGATGAGGGGATGATGAAGCTGACCCAGACACTGCGGGGGATGATGGCGGTGGCCTGCGTAGACATTAATAACAGGTCTGCTTTGTTTGCCCTTGCATGAGGCGGCAGTTGACATATGTTGTTTGTGAGATGGTTAAACACAGCCTCCTTTATATTGACCTAGAAAAGTGATGAGAGCAGCAGAAAAGCTTTGCTAACTCAATCAAATGGCTTCAGCGGCTGCTTTTTTTCCCCTCTCTCCTCTCCATGTTTCATGTGGAGGCTCCTCGCCAGTGTTAATGTATTATGAAACTAAAGAAAGCTCCTGTCCCCTGCAGGAACACCAGGAAATAGGTTACATAGGAAATGAGTTTAATCTGATGTGGGCTTTTTGAGGCTGATGCCTGTACTTTAGTATAGACACTGCTGGTAAAAAAAAAAAAGTTTTATGATAGCATCTGATCTATGAATATAATTTCTGTCTGTCTATCTCCATAACCTGGCATCTCTAGAATATCTCCAGAATACATCTCTAGAATATAGTTCTAGAATATCTCTAGAACCCGGCACTGTATGAAGTTGAAATTCGGCAGGTTCATTGCTCAGGACCCAAGGANTATCTCTAGAACCCGGCACTGTATGAAGTTGAAATTCGGCAGGTTCATTGCTCAGGACCCAAGGACATGCAGTGTCACATGTGAAGTTGTTTAGATGAGTGGTTCTACAATTGAGCTGTGCAAGTAAAAAGTAGTCTGCGCGGCAGGATACACTCCAAGCGCGATGACAGGATACGCTCCAAGCGTGACGGCAGGATATGCTCCATGCGTGACGGCAGGATACACTCCGGGTGTGACGGCAGGATACACTCCAGGTGTGATGGCAGGATACACTCTGGGCGCGNCACTCCGGGTGTGACGGCAGGATACACTCCAGGTGTGATGGCAGGATACACTCTGGGCGCGGCAGCATATGCTCTGCTCCACCGGCACTTATGGCAGATGGCGGCGCACACCATAAAGTCTGGCCCGGTCTGAACAGGCACGTTTTTAACGGACACTGCACTAGTATTTTTAGTTAACTAAAGTCAATCACTATGACAGATTTTAATATTAAGCCACCATTTGTGTTTCTATACCAGTAACATCCTAAAATATTCATGTTGCTTACTTCAGAAAAGCTTCAGAGACTGCATTTGGACTATCATGGCCACTAAATGTCTTCCTGTTTAAAGTCTGGTCAGTGATATGAGAGATCATTCCTGCAGAGGTAGAAAGTAACTAAGTACGGGAGACCTTATCCTATTCCAACAGTATCTATAAAGCCAGAATTCTCTGACCATCCATCTGTCTGTCCGTCCATCTGTCTGTCTGTGGCACCATTATCTCTAGTGCCGACACTGTATGAAGTTGATATTCAACAGGTTTATTGCTCAGGACCCAAGGATGTGCAGTGTCACGTGTGAAGTTGTTTGGATGAGTGGTTCTNGGTTTATTGCTCAGGACCCAAGGATGTGCAGTGTCACGTGTGAAGTTGTTTGGATGAGTGGTTCTCTAATTGAGCTGTGCTGGTAAAAAGTAGTCCACGTGGCAGGATACGCTACAGGTGCGGCAGCATATGGTCCGCTCCACATGCACTAATGGCAGGCTGCGACGCACACCATAAAGTCTGGCCTGGCCTGAACAGGCACGTTTTCAACAGGCACTGCATTAGTACTTCAAATGGGAATATTACAACTTTTCTTCCAAAACATTAGTGGCTGTAGAATATGATTTTTTTCCTCCTTTCTTTCCATCCCTTATTTTATTATTTCCAACCTTGTGTTTGGCATACATTTCCTTCCTTCCTTCCTTCCTTCCTTCTTTCCCTCTTTCCTTATTTGTTCTTCCTGTCCTTCATTTAATCTGAAAGCATGAAAAAATCCTCAAGACCGGAGATCCATCCATGAACTTTCCTCTTCTTTGCAATGTGTTCATTTATTTTAAATCCTTAATTATTGTTTACATCAACATATAACATGTACATTTACCACCCATACACACCTAGCTAGACACACCCAGGTACAATGCTAGCAACCAAGTATTCTGGCTAGCATCTGTGTTTTGTAGTGGGTGTCACAAGTGCAGGCCTGATGCAGCTGGCCAATCACACAGCAGACTTTTCAGGAGGAGGCCTTAAAGAGACAATACCTTTAACACAACCTGTTTTCAATTTGTGTGCAAATATGGATAAAATGTCCCTTTTAAATGAATGGAACAGATTTTTTTCCATTGTTCTGTTGCTAGTTTTACTTAAAAACGACTTGAGTACATCTTCCAACCCCAAACCTGCTGATAATATTCCATCTCCATCTTATAACGAGGTTCACAGCAGATGGGAAATATTGACAAGAAAATATATCCAACCTGATTATTTACAGCGATGTTAGCTTTGTGAACAAACAACAGGAAGAGGACGGAGCTTGTTAATTTACACACATCCCTGTCCTCTGCTTTACCTACAATGTTCATATTGCATGGCGTGCACTAAACAAACAGGGATGTGTCCCTTGTCAGTGGCCTGTTACTTAAGTGCAGAGAGAGTTGCAGCAACCCAGATGCATTTAGCGGCGGAGAGGAGGCGAGGCAGCGCAGAGAAATATGACATGTTTGTCAGTGTCATTCCTCTGGGACGCATCAGCCTCAATCTCTGCAGCCACGCCCACACGGTTCAGCACCAAGTCCCAGACAACTCTAATTATATACACATGAAAAGTAGGCTATGCATTGTTTTCAGATTTTCACTTCACCCCACACCCACCCCTCCATTTGCTACTAACACTGTCACCCACTTTCAGGCCGGAAGACCTGTTGTTAATTAAACCTGCCAATCACAGAAAGAGAGAGAGAGCTGCATGGTCCCTGTGGTGGAGCTCCATCTGTGGGACTATGCATGTCAGACAGGGTTGGATTGGCCGTCAGGAGAGGCAGGACTTTTCCCGGTGGGCCAGCCGGTGGCCTTTACGCTGCACAATAAAATATTAATTTTAATTAACTTAAACTCAGCAAACAAGCAATTTTTTTTTCTTTCATAATTTTCTTGCTGCAGAGAAACAGCAAACAATTATGGACTTATTCACTCCATCTCTGGCATCAGTGGTGTTTTCGTCTGGCTGTTCCTACC
>VXCM01004411.1:46785-81035 GCA_014773175.1 Lucifuga dentata
CCCCCCCCCCCCGTGGCTCCTCCAGCTTTGAATCTGAGATATGAAGACCACTGACTCAGGACTGTCCTCTAACTTGTGCTGGCACAAGACAAGAGGGGCTCGGGGGGATTGTGGCGGTGGGGTTTGCCGCAGGGCACCGGGGCTGTGTACTCTGTCCAAACTCCTGCCTCTAGTATGTCTACTGGGGGGACAGGCTGAAAAAAAAAGGGATTTAGCAAAGAGTGTGGGTGGATGTGGGTGTATGTTTCGACCTCGCCGGGAGCATGAATAAAAAGGTCCGGTAATTGCCTGATTCTGTCACTGAGATCATTATCTTAGGTGTTTGAGCTCTTGTGGTTGCGGGCTGGGATGTAAACCTGTAGAGCTTTGACAGAAAAAATACAACTTTCTCCCGGATTTTAAAAGGCTTGGCGCGAGGTTGTAATGATTAGGTAGGCAGGGGCGCTTTTGCCGCCACTAACTTTGACAGTCAGTCTTAATGATGTTGACATTTCAAATATGCTTGGGAGAAAATGTTATTTGGAGCGGTCGACTTCTCCAGTCGTGTTGTGAAAAACAAAATCACTGGCATGTGAAATTTGCATGACGGTGGTGCAGGAGGAGGAGGAGGAGGAGGGTTATAACAGGAACAGGGAGGAGGGTACAAGTTTTTTCTAGTTGATTAGGCAGCTGAAATCATCCTTTGTGAAGGGAATGCAGGAGATAGGGAGGGAGGGAAGCTGAACCTCCCTGAAGGAAGGTTTTTGGGTTCATTGCTGCTGGATTGATGGTGGGGGTTTTTGTTCTGGGCTCAGTTTCAGGGGCGTGGGCCCATTCAGAGACGAGACTGGAGGCTCCTGGATTTATTCCGGTCCAGTGGGTAGCGGCAGTGGTGCCGGCGGGCTGTGCTGGAGGANCCCCCCCCATCACAGCCAACTCTCTGCTGCTGCTGAATGAGAGCAGGGAAGCAAAACCGGTATACTCTCATTATGAGAGTATACAGGAGACAGGAAGGAAGGGATGGACAGAAAGAGAGAGATAGAAAGAGAGGAGGGAACGAAGAATCAGTGATGGAAAAAGTACAAGGAAGGAAGAAAGTTTTGTAATGCCTCAATAAAAATGAGATCCGTCAGGTCTGGTGCGGGAGGAAGAGCGGAGGAGAGGTGGAGATGAGGAGAGGAAGAGAGGAGAAAGATAAGAGGGTTTTTTTAATGACCGTGTGAAGGATAGAGAGGCTGTTGTCTGCCTTTGGAACACAGCGGAGCTACTGTCTGCAGCTGCATGGGCCCTGTGGTGGAGCTCCGTCTGTGGGACTATGCGTATAAGAGAACGCATACAAAGAAGAAGAGAGAGAGAGACAGAGAAAGAGAGAGAGAAGTCACGCTAAAGGGAGACAACTGTTTCTCATTAACGTGCAATAAGGCACGAAACTCATTTTAGAGACCATTACATCCCGGTAAGAACCGCTCGTTTGTCACGATATCGCAGGAATCACATCTGATTTGTCTCCTTTATTGTGTCACTCGGTTGACGCAAAGCCTGCAGATACTTTTTAAAGTGGGACTGCATCATTCCCCATGTGGAAAATCCACACCAGTATCTTTACATTCAGAGAGAGAGAGAGAGAGAGCACAGTCTATTTCTTCATCTGGCCCTCTGGCTTCTTTCACAAGTTCAAAACACCCAAGGGAGGCACTTCACAGTTTTGTAAACCAGGTGTGGGAGACACGAGGCACTTTGTGTGTATACCTGTAAGCATGTCTGTGTGTGTCTATAAGAGTTCGGTTAACAACACCTCTTGTGACTCGAGGATGAGCTCAGCTAGTTTTCTGGGGCAGTTTTTGCTGAAGCGATGCCCTCCAAGTAGCAAGTGTGCTTGAAGTCCATCTTTAATTTAAACCTGATGCTAGTTGCGCCGTTCAAGGGGGGAACGGCTGAACGATCCTGTCTGCCGGACTGCTCCAGGGTTACCGATGATAAATGGAGAAACTCAAGTAGTGTATCCCGGAGTGAAGAGTTTTCCAGAGCTACACAGGGTGACCTTGGAGGAAATGTGAAGAAGATTCACAACTGCGGTCTGATTGATGATCTGTGGACTCGATCTCTCACCTCCAGGCTCAGTCGATGCCACGCAACATGTCGTTGTTATTAGGCTGATTTATCGGTTTGCTGATAAAGGCCTTTTATTAAACATATAAATATCAGCCAGACACTGTTGTCGACTTGCTGGACAGGGCACAAGTTAGATTGATTAGACACTTACTTTAGAATAGATCTGCCAGACTTGTTCACGTGATTTAATTGTAAGGCAAAATGATTCCATACAACATGTGAATTATCGTGACCAACTTTATTATCCTTAGTATGAATGAAGAGTTTTGGTGTTCCATGATGGTCTACTGTTGTTCCACAGCTTTTACATTCTGAGTGAGGCATAGGCTAGTTGAACTCAAAATGGTCCAATTGTGTTATGGTAACAGTTTATTTGATGGAGTATGCATAAGTGTGCAATTTCATAACTGTCATGAATATTGACATGAATTCAGCTTATAAATATTAAAGGACCGGACCATACCACTCATTTAGCATGTTTGAGCCTAATATTGGTATAATATTGGTTTCAGTTCATTCAGGCACACTGTTAAAATCAACTTGTTGATACTTGAAACATTCTATGGATAGGTAATCCATCATCACCAACAAGACGTGTATTCAGGTTTTTTCGAAGTTTTGTAATTTTAGTGTTTAAGCACAATAAAAAGCATGGAGTGAATATATGTCTCCACGGGGAATATAGTCCATTTATCAAAAAATTTAAATGACTGTGACTTCATAAGGCTGTGTAACTATTAGCAGGAGAAACATGGATTTTTAAGGTGGGTGTATCACTTGAATATTTGATTTTGAAAGATTAAGAGATTTTGCAAAATATCAGGAAAGCTGAAATACAGTTTTATCCTTTGGGAAATGATTGTCAGTAACATAACATGTATGAAAATTAAATAGGCTCAAACATGCAAAATGGATGGGATGGTCCTTTAAGTGACATTTGGCTAATAATGTTGATACAATGTCAATCCAACATAAACATGTTATGGTAGATTCATTTCAGATTACATTAAACTATCATGTGTGTTGGACTGACCATGACTCTCAAATGTTCTTATGATAATGTGATAATTATGTTACATTATCGTAAAGATCAAAGTAACATGCAAATTTCCATATTCTTATTTTCATTTCAGGGTATACTTTGATGTATTTGCAATGATTTAATATGTAAAAAAATCTACTTGTAGTCTCCCTTGCTGCAGCACTGCCATGCACACTGAGCAAAAACAGGATATTCGAGGCTCAACTCTGATTCGCCATTCAGGATCTATAGCCTTTTGTGTTACAGAATGGATAAAGCTTTCAGGGGTTCTGGACTCAAGTTTTACCACTCTGACAATTTCCAACACATTTTCCAACTATATTACACTATTAAAATTGGAGAAAATAACAAAAAGCATAATATATCCCCTTCCAGTAAAGTGGTGGAACATGGAAGTTTCATAAATATCGAATTGCATTATATACTATAACATAACATATATCAAGTACAGTAACATTTGACTGTTATTGCAGTATAGAAACACTTAACTATAGTTATTATATCTACATTTAATCATTATTACTATGTTATAAGTTATTATTAACCATAATAACATTTGACAGCATTATTACAATATAAGACATTTAGTTGTTATATTTTAATCTATATTTTAGTCCTTTTCAATTTTTATGACATATTGCCTGTGTTTTGCAGATGCCTTCAAATAAAGCATGACATCGATTTCATATGACCTACAGTATCATCCAGTTTGAGTTAGATATTGTTCATTCTGTTTGGAAACACAGTGATCGCAGACAGGCTCCGCTAATAGGACGGAAGAATCTAATCTGAACAGGAGGATGGAGACATAAATAAAAAATGTTTCACACAAATTTATGCTGCATTCATGCCAGATTGGATCAAAGTGGGAAAACCTTCATGGTAGCCACCTAGCAGTACTTGCCAAAAAGACATGGATTTTTGTAGTCTCTCTCTCTTTCTTTTTGTTGTGCCTCTGTGTTCTGTTCTTTATGGTTTTCTTCTTATTTGCTGTTTTGTATCCTCCTTTAATGTGTCGTTGATCTTTGTGTCTTTGTAATTTTCCTGCTTTTCCGCCTTGCGGCTCCTATTGCACACCTGCCCGTTGGAGGAAACAGGATCTTTTTGAATTGCCTCTCCCAAAGTTTCTTCCATTTTTGACTGATAAACCTTGTAGTGAATCCACCATTGTTGGCAGCGCAGAAGCTATTCAATTGCTTTTTTTTTTTTTTTTTTTTTTTGTCTGTGCTTCCTCACCTGCTGCCTTTTGAAGACAGTGATCTCTCTCTGAATTGCCTCTCCTGAGGCTTCTTCCATTTTTTTTTCCTTACATGCTCATTTCTTTTAAATTTTATTTTTAGGAAGCTTGTCTGTGCCTTCTTAGAGAGCTTGAGCTGCGTCAGGAACATTGATCTGTGCTGTAAAGCCCTTTGTGATATTCATCCATCCATCCATCTGTTCTATATATGCACTTATTCTATGGGTTGGAGTGTGTCCCAGTGGTCCTTTGGCAACAGGCAGGGTACAACTTGAACACGTCGCCATTCCACGTCTGTCGAACTATACAAATAAACTTGACTTGACTTGAACAAGGTGGGATCCTGCAAGTGAAAAACAAATGCTTCCAACAAATGCTTGCTTCTTTTTTTTTTTCAGGAGAGCATTTGTGTCAGCATAAGTCTTTGGTCCACTTCACACTTTTTACCCTACTTCTCTAGGTCGGCGCACTCGAGGATTTTCTACCAAACTAGCACCTGTGCTGTTTGCCATTTTCTAGTCTCCAAACTTCAGATTCTCGTGGAAATGTCCTCATTCTGTGCAATGGGCTTGATTACTTCAGCCACATATGCTTTTGTTTGCAAAGACCCAGAGCTGTGAATGAGAGTGATTATAAAAAAAAAAGTCAGAAACCTCCATTTATCATAGAACACCATACTTTAAAGCGTGTAGATCTGTGTTTCATGTAACATCCCGCTGATTACCAAGTTTCAGATCCTCACTGCAATGGAGCATAATTACAGCTGTACTTCACTTCATTTTATTGAGTGGCGAGTGACAAAATGTGAAAATTGGCGGTGTTTTGTCCCGAAATGCAATCAGCAATCATCGATTCTTTATTAACAAGCGGGTGATCAATTCCTTTATTAAAGGAGTACAAGCACAAGGAAGAGAAAGCACGTGCTGCCGGCCGATAGCTGGGATATCATCCGTCTTGCAAATAAATTAGCCTCGTTCACAATGTCTCCAATAGGCTCTAATTATAATCATTCTCAAGGGTCTGGAGGAATGAATGCGTTTTGCTGTTAAATAGGCTGCCCGTGCTGGGAGAGACCCCAAGACTCTCTTGTTGCTTTTGAGGGTTGCTGTGTGGGTTTATTCAAGTCAATACTCCAACGTAAAGACAGGTTTATAAGCTAGTTACTGCCCCCCCATCCCCTTCTATCTGATGTTCTAGTAAATTTGACTGAATCTCTTTAAAGAAGCTTCTTCTCTGAGGAAATGTGCTCTTCCACAGGGGACCGGGTGTATTTGTGGAAGCGATCCGTCTACTTGAAGAATGTGTCTCCCGAGTGTCTTAACTCTCATTTCTTCCCTTAACGCCAAAATGAAAGAAGACACACAGTGCTGTCTGCCCATTATCCTCAGGGCTTAGCCGCTCCTGTCTTCTTAGATGAGTCTTAAAATGTGTGTGCCGTATCTATCTGACACCGAGGTGACATTCACACCTCGCGCACCTCTCCTAGAAACCTCATTCTGAAGCAAAATGAGAGATTATGGTGCTTTGTTTGAGAACGTAGACTCATCTCTGTGATTCTTGTGAAAGCTGACTTTTTCCTTATTGAACTCGATCATATGAAACTTAATGATACCCACGGGGAAATTAGTGTTTTGCAGCAGTGAAACTAATATGGAAGAAAAAAAAAAGAAAAGTAGAAGAAAGTAGGCAAAGGGAAAGTAAACAGTCATTAAAGAGTCGTAAGTGAATCAAGAGTTTAATTTTCAAACCACTCATCCCATTCATCTGCTTTTGGAAAACTTTTGCGATTGCTTCAATGTGTAAAACATAATTTAAGCTGTCTTCAGAAGATTAAAAAGCAGCAAACATAGCTCTCCATTAACCTTTGATTAGCTTTTATTTTATTTTTTTATACCACTTTCCAACATGTAGTATAAAAAAGCTACTTCATAGACTCCATTCAGTCCCGTCATTTGTGCCATCATGTCCAAATTTTACAGATCTGGAGAACTGTGATGCGTGGGGAAATTTCTCACTTAAAGATGCTAGTTTAAAAGGATATAAAAGAATTTCATTTTTGTAAAAAGATCAAGGCTAGTTTCAAGAAACATCCAATCCATACATGTATAGAATAAAAATTAGCCTGGTTGGTTGGTTTATACTAACATTATAAAGGCATAGCATAACATATCTATCAAAATGGCTCTCAGATCCCTGGATCCCATAGAACATAGACTTCCTCTCTCATAAGTCGTTAAAAAAAACCTACCTGTATACACAGATAAAAATCAAATATGTTAATATTTCCACCAAATACCTATATTTTGGTGAAAAAGTATTTGGATTGAGTCTTGATGTGGAAACATTTTAGCCCCTTTCAGACATGGAATCTGTTAAACTGCTGGCATTGGCTATCTGTTAAAGTAAGAACTCCTTTAGGGGAAGAGTGCCGTAAAGCCTCTGTTCAAACATGCCAGGACCTTTACGGAATTCTCACGTGAGATTTAGCACCTGCCAGGCGAGACCGGTAACACAGGAAGTTACGTGTAATACACTAGGTGAGAAACATGGTCAGTTACACAATGGCGTCTCTCACGGTGGCGTTCTGCTGTCCACTTATCTCATCTTCGGCGTGGTTGGAGAGCAGATCTTTAATTTCTGCATCAGACCAATTTCCAGCCATTTTATCATTCATAAAAGATGTAATTTAGTCTCATGTGCTCACTGTACACACAAAAAAAAGTCTAACGTCAGAGCGCTAATCTTGTTTATTAAATTTATTCATACTTCTGAAGGAAGTGTAACGGAAATGTTACTACGTACTGTACTACCTGGTAAAACTTTCAGTGCTACTTTTATAGAAAAGTGACTCGAGGTCCTTTTGAGGCTGAAGTGTCAAATTGCCAGCAAATTAACAGAATGAGGTGCCTATCTGAACGGGGCTTTTAAGTAATAAACAGTCATATTAATACAGTAATAATGGATATAATGACCAATTATTAGAGGCGTTTATGATTTATTTTTTTCAACAAAAAAACAAATACATCCACAAATCAAACTAAATTGAAGCTTTGTCATGATGGTAATGATACAAATTTCAGATGATATCTACTCATACCACCATATTTACATGGATCTATATTTTCCTAAATAAAACATGTCAGATTTAAAGGGTTTAACACATTTTCCATTTTATAATGCCGTTAAGCAATTTGACATATGTAAGATGAGGACTCCAGCAGGGATCAGCTTGCACCCACTGTAACACGTTAACTGCAATTTGCATGTGTTAATTACATAAATTTGCATTGTTTCTTTTTTCTTGTTCAAAACGTGTGATGCTGTCAGAGGTTAGAAAATGTACACAACCTGGATTATCTTTGATTTGACTTCATTTGCCAATATATTCCAGATTTTTACTATCATTATCTTGAAATCGGGTGTGGAATAAAGATTTATCATGCAAATTCATTTTACAGCAGTATAACAGACATAATTTTCTGGATCTATATCATAACTGTTGACACTATGTCAGAACATGCTGTATATTGCTGAATCAGCATCATCTTAGACTAATTGGTGCTCGTTACATGTTTCTAGCCTTATTTGTTAAAACAGCAATATCATAAATGTGACCTCTGTCTGAGTATATATTATAATCCACCAGATCTGCATCAGCAACTGGATCTGAGCTAAATCATGCTTGTAAATCACGTTTGTTTTTTTTTTTTTTTAAGTGTCTTCGTTTTTGAGCAAATTTACAAAATAATGTCAACAAAATCCCAATCTGCTAATGTTAAAGAATGAGGAAAAACAATCCTGTATCAGGATCCTGATCCAGATCTGCCTCTAAATCTAATCAGCTTTTGACCAGAGTCACACCTATTTACAACATTTCATTGAAATCCATTTGTTATTCTTGTAGATATCCTTTACATCAGTCATCCTCAAAATCCAGACTCCTTTCCAGATCCGGACTGAACCACAGCTGTCTCTGGACTCAGAGCAAATTATACTTTTCATATGCATTATTTGTATTATCTGCTAGACATTTTGCGATGCAACAAGTCAAAACTCTTTGCTTTCTCCGCAATGGAGAAAGCAAAATCGATGTCCGACTGCTGTGGGTTGACACGGCGTTGGGTTCACTGAGGGCTCAATTCAGTTCAGATTCAAAAACTTTATTGTCATATCCACAGAGGAGCGAGTTGCATTGCACATTGAAATTCTTACTTTACAGCCGTCTCGGTTTTTGCCGTGTAAAAGAATAGTACAAAAAGTATAAACATAGCACAAAACAAGTCATCCATTGTCAGAATAATTTATTGTATTTGTCTCTGAGATTTTTAAAACCGATCTTGTATCTGGCTTAGATGAAGTAATATGTGCAGTTTGTCTTATCTACTCAAGAAAATGGCCTAAACTGACAGGAAGACCGATGCACAGGAAGGTTATTAAAATGACAGAGAGAGATTTTCTGTTCTACAGCACAATTTGCAGGTGGTTGATAAGGTTGTTGATTAATACCAGGAACTGAGGTGCGGAGATTCCTGGCTTTTAGAACTCAGTTTCTATCCTGCCTCGTGTTTGGAACAGTCCCACCTGCAGTCCACCCCTCTGGCTGCTGGCATTTTTAGCTCCCTGATGGACGGCGCAGTGATTGAGAAGCTAAAATGCCTCATTTTCTGTCCAGAAAAAGCCAGCAACAATTATTACTATATTCACTGTATCACAGTAATTTCCATAATATATTCATCAAACATTTGGACAGCAGTTAGCTAGCCTAGCCCCCTCTATGTTAAAATACAAGTTTGTTTTTGATATGCCAGTGTAAGCGTCATAGAGGCTGACGGAAGAAAGACCGCATGCTGCTCTAAAGACTCATGGGTACCACATTCTAAAACAACATCATTCATAAATGATCTTGATGTCTTTGTTGGTTAATAAATTGATCCTTTGAGAGACATGCTAATAATGAAAAAACAACTGCCTTTTTAATTGCTGTCAGTTTGGCAGTTGTAAATATTCTTAAGTCATTATCAAAGGGTTCTTCCACGACAATGGTACATCAGTTATGCAGTTTGTAAATGTTAATAAGTTGGTAAGAAGTGGTCCAGATACTTTGCAGGCCTTTTCCAGATTTGGAGGAATCTTTCTGATTAATTAGTGGAGCAGCTAAAAGACAAACCATACAATGGAGATAAGAGGGGTTTTGCACAATCTTGTAACCAAACATATTATTTTTAATGGCTTATTACTGACCCTGTGAAACATGAAAAGAGCAATCATACAGACTTTCACTTTCTTATTTTCATTTAGGGCTCTATTTTGTAAACTTTGGAATGCTTTAATGTGAAAAAAATCCACATTGATCCACTTCTATTCTCTGCAGCACCATGAAAACAGTCTGTTTTACGTACTGTCTCTTTAAAAAGCATGTTCTGCTCTGATTGGTTAACTGCATTAGGCCTGAGCTGGCCACACCCTGAACTTTGAAGCGGAGATGCTGGCCAAACTCTAGCTCACTCGCATCGTACTTGGTGGACGTGTCTAACCAGGTGTGTCGGCAGGTACATTCACGTGTTACATGTTGAGGTAAAGGACCAATCAAAAAGAAGGATTTCAGTGCAGGTCAGGGCCTACAGGTTTGAATTACTGGATATATTTCTATAGGCATCAACCTCATGTTTGCAACTTTGACAATGTTCAATGCAAACTCTATACGTTACAATTTAAAAATGAGGGAAAATACTGCTAAGCATATTTTGTCCTCTTTAATAAATGATTTGGAAACCATTAGCAAAGATTTAGCTACAACTTTCTAAACACTTTATAAAATCTGCCTTATTAGAAAGGGATAAAGGCCGCAGTATATGTCATCTGTCCTGACCTGTCCAACCTCGTCAGAGATAATGTTGGAAAGCAATCCTGTGTATACCTTTTCACGGTGCAACACAGGAAGGTGGACCGAAAAACAGCCATCATTGAGAGGGGAGGGGTTGTGTATGCGTCTTTCATATGCTTTTGTGGAATCTCAATCTTACTATAAAGGCAGAAATCTCTGTCTGTGGCACCAACATCTCTAGAACCAGGCACTGTGTGAAATTGAAATTCAGCAGGTTTATTGCTCGGGACCCAAGGACATGCAGTGTTGCATGTGAAGTTGTTTGGATGAGCGGTTCTCAAATTGAGCTGTGCCAGTAAAAAGTAGTCCACGCAGCAGGATATGTTCTGAGCGCGGCAGCATATGCTCTGCCCCAATGGCACGGTCACAAGGACGTCCAAAACAAAATTATGGCAGGCTGCAGCACACACCAGAAAGTCCAATTCGTTCTAAACTCGCACATTTTGAACGGTTACTGCACTAGTACAATTAATCATAGAAACAGGGATAATGACACAGTTTTATTTGAGAAAAGGGGCGGGGTTGTTAACAGGAATTTTTCTTCTTTTTGTCATCTCCACTCTACAAATGGGGATAACGGGGCACAGTTTCACTTTCACTTCTTCAGACACAGTGTTGGAAAGAAAAAGCCTCACCACACATGGCCAATCGAATGCAAACCCCCAATTTGACGGGTGAAAAAGGAGTTTCCTCCACCTTCCGACTCTCTGACAGGCATTCTTGATGAAGCATTCTGCAGCCTGAATGCCTTGTATATGCAATAAGCTTTATAAGTTTTGGAGAAACGTTATTGTTAAAACAAAAACTTTGCATCCCTGCAGTGTCAGTGCTCTCTATGTATGAATAACGCATGAAGCCAAAGTTGACTGGGTTTGTTTCCCACGCAAATCACTCCGCTGCTGGCCCTGCTGAAAGACTGGCTGCTTATTAAAAGCTTTTTTTGCTAACTGATGGGTGGCAGTGGGCCTGCACGGTTGATTGCCCCTCCTCCAAACGCATCCGTGCAGGAAAGGAGAGAACAGATTTGTGGGCAAAACTGGCCGAAACTCCGGCACACTGCGTAGATCTAAGCAGCTCCGAGCCTCAGAGCTATGAGCCATAAAAGCAGAAACAAACAGGAACAGCTGAAGGCGTCTCTTTCTTCCTCCATCCACACACACACACACACACTGCATCACCCCTCTGACACACACATTTTTTTTCCTCTCTGCTTTCCAATGCACACATAGGAAAACACATTTGCTTATTCTACTGTGCTGCTACCCACCGGGCTGCCACCTCTTGCCAGTCTTGGCCATCGCTCAGCCTTCCCACTGTGGGGCTGATGTGACAGAGGAGACGTCAGAGCATCTCAGCCTGACGGTCTGATGCTGAGCCAGAGTGACAGAGCGACGGGGGGAAACACGCAGACAAATAGCCAGTTATGCTGCCCCGTCCTTTCACTTCACGCTCCCTGTCAAACCAGAGTGCTGACAGAGTGGCAAAAAAAAAAAAAAAGNAAAAAAAAAAAAAAAGTGTGTTGCGTCTCCTGTGTGCCATAGCAGAAAGGTATGGCAAAGGAAATAAATGAATGAAGCGGGCAACTAAACAGTGAGGCAACAGAGGTTTTAAAGGAGTCAACCAAAAGGCATTAGGGTTTAATGTAGTTTGAAGAATAAATTACAAAGATTAACAGGAAGCTACAGACTTCAGGGAGGCCAAGGCCAAAATGACACACAAAACTGCAATCTTGTCTTAAAACTTAACAATAAGCAGGAGAAATGGCCATCAGAGAAAATAAATGGCAGCTCACCCCTACAAAGCTTCCTTTCATCAACCGTGGAATCAGTTTAGAGAACAAAATCCAGAAAAGAACAGGTCAAAAACAGGGCGGCATATATGTGGCTCAACGATGGATGGAAAGAGGAGCATGCTGAATTTATATGGTGTGTTCTGAAGCTCTTATTCGTTTCCACGTTTCCCTCACTTGCGTCCTTTCCTTGCGTCTTAGTCCCGCCCACTGAAGACACGAGGAAAAGACGTGAGGACAGAGGAGCTGAGGAGTGACGATTTAAGAGAAATGAAACATCCTCACTACTCAAGCATCATCTAAAGCGATGTCGCTTACTGATGATGTCACAGCTGATCAGAGCGCTTGGAGCTGCTGTGTTTTAGTTCCTATAGGGGTACTCAAATACAAATCTTAAAGGTCCACAAAGAATTTTTTAGATAAGACAAAGGTCCGTTTATTAAAGTCAGTCAAGCCAGAGTTGGATTGGGGTCCTAATTTTTACTGAGAATTTGAGATGGTGAGCGCAGGGGAGGCAGAAAGTGGAGAATTTTGACTTGATGCATCACAGCAATGTCTCTCAGATAATACAAATAATATATGTGAAAAGTAGAATTTGCTCAGAGTCCAGAGACAGTTGTGGTTCGGTCCGGATCTGGACCGGAGTCTGAATTTTGTGGATGACTATTATAGATGATAACAAAATAATGAAACATTCTCCTCTGATTATTACTGTAACAATTAACATGAACCGTTTGACAAACATGCAGAACAATCTGATTTTATAATCTACAGATCATCACATTTTAAGTGTGTTTCACTGCTCAGAGAGTTAAAATATAATGTTTATCAGCGCTAGTGAACTTTAACTTTAACTAACGGGATGTTTTATTAAACATGTCAGTGGATTTTGTTGGTTGTGACGATATAAGAGCTGTTTTATTGTTCTATGTTTCTTTATCATTCAGAGCTGCATAACACACATCCAGTCGTTTTAATCAGATGATCAATCAGACAAAATTAAACATCAATAATCAGAGTTATTTTACACCTGAGATGTTGCTGTTATTTTTCTGTTCATGTTTGATGAAACTCATGATGAGGTCATTTTTAGATGTGTGTCAGATCAGCTGTAGCAGATCTGTAGATCTGTCCAATTAGAAACAGACTTCAGGTAAAGGGGCGTGTCTGTCAGGGAAAAGACTTCCTGTATTCCTCGCTCACGTCTCCCTGATGAAGCTCCTCCATCCTCAGAGCAGAAATAAGAGCTTTGGAATGTCCTTAAAGATGGCGGACCAGATTGGTTTCCAGGTCACGTGAGGATCGATCAAAGAAGGGCTTCAGAATGCATCCATACTGTGGAGCTGATGACAAACTCTGCTCAGGAGCTCCAAATCCTGGCCAAGTACACCTCTCCACCGCTAACTGAGGCAAACCTGCAGACTGAGAGGGAGATTTTTAAAAAAAACAAAAAAAAAACAGGCCTAATCACCCCAGTAGGCTGTAAAAGTGCAGACACCTTCATCACCCGACTATGTATGGATGCTTGCATATATACAGGTTCCGCTCTGCTGTTTGCTTTATTTGGATCATTTTAAAGAATATGGATACAGTGGTTTCCTGTCTCTATTTGCTGCAAAGCTCAGTTAGCCGAATGCAAGGAGACATGAATAGAAAAAACTGTATCCCCTCATTCTGTCTGTGACTTTGCTGGCATCATCCCCCCCTCTGAGCCGCACTGAGTTATTTACACAGGTTTGGGATGAGGATTAGATCTGCAGGCTCTGATTGTTTATCATCCATGACTGGCATTAGTGTACCTGGGCAGATAAATAGGACGGGCGATGCGCAAAGACACGGCTCGCTTTTACCTCAATCAGGCCTGGATTATTTAGGATTACCGGAGATTGCATCCATTCATTCCCTATGGGTTGAAGCTTGGTGTGCCTCCAGCCTAACACTACTTGCTAATCAATGCATGCAAAGGACTGTGGTAGCACAACATGGGAACACTTACAAATGCAGAATACACTCTCAGAGTTAGCATTGGAGCTGCTTGGAGAGAGAAAAGCCTGTGGATACCCTCAGTTATTGCAACAAGAAGAGCCCAGAATCTTGAGCTGTGTTTTATAAATTAGATTAAATAATGACAGAGCTGCATGTCTGCTTGAATCAAACTGATATTTTTATTGCCATGCACGGCAGAAACTTTCTTCCTGATGTGCACGACAAGTCTCTGTTTTTGACACGTGCTCATTTTTCTGTTATTTTAAGGTACAAAAAAAATAATTAAACCGCGGAGTGCCATTATTGAATTGAAGGCAGAAAATCAGTCCCTTTTCTTTCTGAAATAGTCATTGTCTTCTGGCTGGGTTCTGCGGAACAGTGACAAAAGAGATTAAGACTCTCTAATTCTTCTCAGAAATCCACTTTAGCCTTACAGAGAATATTGCCCGAGGGTTGGAGAAAGCTTTATATCCCTATCACCAGACTGAGCTCCTTTTAGCTTTATGTGTCTCCTGCCTCGCTCCTTCATCAATGGCAGGTGTATCTGATAATGTTCTCCTGGGGCAAATGACTGAGTCACTTCATGGACTGTAACTCAGACGACCTCTTGACCTCCAGATGGACCCAGTGGGAGCTCAGACGGCTGTGAAAAAAATTCAGTTTCCATGCTAATAGATTGTAATGTGGGCTTTAAATGCATAATTCAGAGGGCTGCACTCTTCTTGGTCCAGTGTTGAATGACCTTTGACCCAGACGCCCCAAACAAAGATCAAATTCCAGCACGGCCCGTCGCTTCCCAACATGTTTTGACAAGTTTTCCAATCTTGTTTATACACACACGCACATGAACACAAATGAAAAAAAAGTGCATCAGCCACTGAGATCGCGCTGCGTGTCCGTCACGTTGATGATGAATTATTCTCGCCTTAATCATGACCGACAATGACACGGTCTGTCTTCACATGGGCTGCATGGCTGTTGTCACCTTAACGAAGAAGCGTCATAAATCACATCTCGGATCCAGTTGCGAGTATGAATCATTTCTGGGAAGCTCGCACGGTGCACTGCTCCATGATCGCTCAGATCTTGGGGACACGTAGCCAGATGGCGCAGTTAGCAGCTAGTTCCTTTACCCCTTGGCTGTGTAGGTGAAACTGCTACAGCCCAAATTCTTCCATCTTAAAGGACCATACCACCCATTTTGCATGTTTGAGCCTGATATATTCAACTTTTATACATGTTATGTTACTGACGATCATTTCCCAAAGCATAAAACCGTATTTTAGCTTTCCAAAATCTCTTAATCTTTCAAAATCAAATATTCAAGTGATCCAGTAGTATGCTTTGGAAAATGATTGTCAGTAATGTTACGTGTATGAAAATTGAATATATTAGGCTCAAACATGCAAAATGGCTAGCCTGGTCCTTTAATTCCAATCAATCCCAAAACCTATGGATTTGGAGATTGCGTCTAAAGAGAATAATTCCATTTCGAGCTCCATTTGGACCTGATGTGTTTATGCGTTTCATTTTTCTAAGAGGGAATAATTCATTTTGTTGTGCCGGGGCTCTCTCCCTGAATAAAGCATTAGCTGGCAGGTTAGCCTAATGCAATGCTCCCTTCTGGAACTTCTCTCTGTGATAGCCTAAGGGTGCAAACATAAGTGGATTAGAAAACACACTAAGAATCCAAAGTCTGTTTTAGAAAACTTGCACGTCCCGGCGCCTCTCTCTCCCACTCATTCTCCTCCTCTTCCGAAAACACATCAAAACACACGGAAAAAGCAGATGCATGAAAGGACAAACCCACATACTGGAACGTTGTTGCAGGGCGCCATGCGGATGTTTTCCAGTGTTTTCTCTTGCTTGAATCTAGCTGTGATGCTAATGTTAGGTGAAGCATCAGCCCGGTCATGAGGCTCGCCCTCTGCGGGGTGGCGCGGCACCAAACTGTAAATGACGGGCACAACCTCGAGCAAGGCAGCAAGAGAGAGACTGAGAGATAATGGTGCAGAAATTCTGACTGATGCGCTTTATATTGTTCTTTTTTTTACGCTGGCTGCCTTGTGGCCTTTTCCACAGGTGGGCCATTAGTACGACGTGATTGTGTGCAAAGCTTTCTTCAATTGATAAACACGATTTTATTCTTCTTCACATTCCATCTTCATTTGGAGAGAAAGGACACCGGCTTGTGCCAAACGCTGGGATCCATCATTACAGAGCAAAATGCCCTTTGTTTCTCCTTCACTGTTTCCATTGAGGTCCCAGGGTCTTTGTGTGGACTGCGATAGATAACTAACTACAGCAACTCTGTGTGTGTGTGTGTGTGTGTGCGCTTGTGAGACCAAGAGGGTGTGGTTGGCAGACTTTTGGACTTTTAGGACTTCTGTAGGACTTTTGCTATAACTCTGTTTTCATTACTTAAAAAAGTGATTACTGTATATAATCAAGTATAAGCCGAGTTTTTATTACCAAATTTCACAAAGCAAATTAAAAATAGTTTAAATCATACCTTAGAATGAGATATTTCCTGACTAAACATTTTATCAGCACATTTTGTAGCGACCAGTAAGCTCTGTTATGATTGGTCAGTTACGGTAATCAGCTGCTGAAATAAATATCATGTTTACCGGTACGTGGATTATTTTCAGAAAATCACAGGAATACTATGACAATACCCAGAAAAACAAATAAACTGATGGAACAACATCAGGGGGTTGGCTTATATATGAGATCGGCTTATACTCGAGTTTATACGGTAAAATTATGTTGTTGTTTTTTTCGTTTTTTCACTGTGCATCCAGTTCACATCAGTCAAACTCTATGTTACTTTTTGGCAAATTAAAAAATTAAACCAAGATGAGTTTGTTTGATATTATCTGAATTGGGCAATAACACATGATTATTAAAAAAAGTAATTAAGACAAACTTATCAGTTACTGCAAATTAAGTTTCTGTAATGTCCTCTAGTGCTGTGCTTCAGTTCAGTTTTGAGATACTTGTATATTTAAATTTCATGCAACTTTATACTTCTATTCCACTAGAGAGGGAAACTTTACTAGTTCCTGTGCAGTCACATTTAAAATGAAATAAGGTCATAGATGTGTCAAGGAAAAATCTATTTTCAAAATGTCATCTTTTAGCTCAAAGACAGATTGCATGCAAGTCAAAGACAGATCATTTTCACATCTTTACACATTTTACTGCTGATTCTTACTTTTATTTAATTCATAATATTTTTTTATTTTTTATTTTTTTTAGTTCATAACATTTTTAATGCAGGACTTATTTCTTCTATTAAGGCAGTCATGTTTTCATCTGTGTCCATCTGTTTGTTTGTTAGCAAGATTACTTTAAAAGATATGAACTTATTTGAATGAACCCTGGAAGGGTGGACATGGCTGAGGGACAAACCTGTTACATTTTGGCATCCATCCAGATCCAAGGACAGATACAAGAATTTTCAAAATGATTCCTCAACAATGGGGCATTTTCCATACTTTTGTCTCTTTCTTTGAAATTAATAAACAGTAAGTAAATCCTGCATGTTTGTCCCATGATAGACTATTAGTAGGAGCTATTTGGTCCAGATTTGTATTTTAAAAAAAAACAAACAAAAAAAAAACTGCTGTTTTTTTTTTTTTATTACAGATAAAGCAGTTCATTGCTGTTGCTTTTCTTGTTTTCTATAAGGCAGCACGGTGACACCACGGTTAACTTTATTGCCTCAAGCAGGAAGGGTTCGAAGCCCTGTGCTGACCATGAGTTTTTCTGTGCGTGTGTTTCCATTAACTCCCCATCCCAGGAAAAAAAAAAAAAATGCTGCAGGATGGGTGAAATGCAGAAAAAAGAATTTCAACATAGAAGCGTAGGATCAATTGCAAAAAGGGCTTTAATGAGAGTCTTACTGCTTAAATAAAGGATTTGAGTACTTCCACCACCTCTGATGATAGGAGGAGCAAGAGGAGGAGGAGGAGNGGGGGGGGGGGGGGGGACTTGTGCTGTTTTTGCACAGGCTGAATGTCTTCAGACAGCATTAGGCAATTCTGGCATGACATGGCTTCACTTAATTCATTGACCTCATTCCTTGATCCTGTTGATTTGACATCTTAGCAGATCTCTCTAATGGTGGCGGGCAGCTCGCGCCGCACGGATCCACCTTACACGCTCAGAGCACACGTGCCCGTCGTNTGGCGGGCAGCTCGCGCCGCACGGATCCACCTTACACGCTCAGAGCACACGTGCCCGTCGTGTGATGCAGAGATGCGGCGAGATGTTTCGGGTTATTAAATCACTTCAAACATTATTCCATCTGGCTTCCTGATCCGCGCAAGAGCAGGAGAGTGAAAGACCTGTAAAGCTCTGCGAGGAGCTGAATTAATGCCTGTGTTTCAGGATACCAAATCGATACTTCACTCCACCCTCAGGCGTAGCGTACCAGCCCCTATAGGATATCCATAAATTGAGTGGGCGATGGTGGCCAAGTCAAACCCACCTACACCCATTATGCCCCATCATGAGGAGGAACAGGTATAGGTCACATTGTCCAAGTGCTGACAGAGATTAATTGAGGCCATGTGACTTTGTGCACCCACAGGGCCACAGAGGGGGGGGCGCGTCTTTGTCCCTGCCCTTAAATAACCTCTCGATGCTCAGCCACCTTGCCGACGGTAACGGGTGAATATTTCATGAACCGCAGGGATTGAAAGAAACTGCTACTGATTTCTCAGTGATGCCTAATGGCCTCAGATGTGAGAATGGAGAAGGATCCGAGTCTGGCTTCCCTCGGCTCGATCTGAAGATTTGGCAATCTATTCCACAGATGGAGGCTGTCTTGATTGCTTGGGCAAATAGATTGTCATATTAGCCCGCCTTGGCAATTGTGTTTTTTAAAGCTGAGGCGTAACTTATGAGCAGCTAAACAGCGCGGGGAAGTGCAGATTTAAGATGAGCACAGATGGCCGAAACAAGATGCAGCAGAAGAGCTGCGATGGAGGCCTGAAATGTCATTTGTTTTTCAAATCTGCAGCTGCCTGGGTCTCCGTCTGCTAATGTCAACCTGTCTAGCTGAAACAAACGCTTCAGTTCAGCCACTTTTACACTTCAACCTCTTTTTTTTTTCTTTTTTTTTGCGGGTCCAAAGTAAGCAGAGCTTTTCCCCCTAATTTGCCGCTCAGATACACATTTAAAGATGTACACTTCTGTAAGTTGTTGGTTTCCGTTCGTTTCCTCAAAGATCAACTTACAGACCCTGTAAGTTGACCCTGATGTCCATTTTCCAAAATACACTACTTTAGCGGTAAATTTCAGAATTGTTTTTCCTACCTTCAGACTGCTATTGGTTTCAGTTTATTCCAGTACGATATTAAAATCAACTTGTTGATACTTGAAAGACACTTGAGATAGGCAATACATCACAGCAAATGTGACATCTAATAAGTTTTTTGTTTTTTAAATTGAAGTAACTTTATTTAACTGGTCCAACACAGAGCTGCACGGAAGACATTGTATGCCTCCGCCAGGAAATGTAGTTCCAGGAGAAGATGGCTTTTACAGAGACATTAAAAATGACCGTCCCTTCTGCATTCAGACATATGCGTTAGGACAAACATTGAATTTTAAAGGACCATACCATCCATTTTGCATGTTTGAGCCTAATATATTCAATTTTCATACATGTTATGTCACTGACAATCATTTCCCAAAGGATAAAACCGTATTTCAGCTTTCCCTGATATTTTGCAAAATATCAGGAAATCTTTCAAAATCAAATATTCAAGTGATAACATCCACCTTAAAAATCAATGTTTCTCCTGCTAATAAAATTATGAAATCACAATCATTTAAATTTTTCCATAAACACAGGTATTCTTTTGGGACTATATTCTCTGGTGGAGGCATACATTCACTCCGCGGTTTTTATTGCACTTAAATGCTAAAATTACTTAACTTATTAAAAGCCTGAACATACATCTTGTTGGTGATGATGGATTACCTATCCCAAGAACGTTTCAAGTATCAACAAGTTGATTTCAATAGCAGAATGAACTGAAACCAATGGAGGTCTGGAAGGTAGGAAAAACATTTTTAATTCACCCTTCCAGTAGTATGCTTTGGGAAATGATTGTCAGTGATGTTACATGTATGAAAATTGAATATATTAGGCTCAAACATGCAAAACGGATGGTATGGTCCCGTAAGGTGTGTGTGTCACCTGAACATTTGATTTAGAAAGATTAGGAGATGTGGCAAAACTAAAATACAATTTTATTGAGAATTGTTTGTAATAATGTAACATGTATGTGGGTATTGATTCAGCTTAAAACATACAAAATTGTTGATATGGTCCTTTAAATAATCCATCACAGTCAATACGTTTACATGCATGTTAAAACTTTGAACATTTTCAATTTTGTCATGTTTACATGTCATAATTACATTGAAATCAGCATAAACTGATGTAATATTAGTCAGTTATGCAATTTTAAATCGATTTATCCAGGCATGTAAAAATTAGAATCGGAGGTAGCCACCTCCTCACCTGTCGGATGCTCTCCTCATACTATTAAGCAACGTGTATATCTGCCAAACCACAGAATATATTAATTCCAACCATGTATACAGGTTAATCAATTTTATGCCTTAATCACAGCACAGACAAAAAAATATTATACGTTTTGTGTGCACATAAACCTACTGCTTTAACGTTTATTAAAGTTGCAGATATCAAGTATCTCATACAGGTTTGGAGCCTCTGCAGGTTGATTTTCATAGTGTATTCAAATGAAGTGAAAGCAGTGTGTGTATGTGTGTGTGTATGTGTGTGTGAACAGTAGGAAAAACACATTCAAAACTCTCCAGTCCTTTGTCATGCTTTGGAAAATGACCAGCAGCTGTATAAATGGTGCATGAATCCTTGTGTAAACAGGTTTAATTATGCAAAAAAAAAAAAATCACCAGAATGGTCCTTTACATTTCTGCAGGTGCCACTTTATGTTTTTTGTGCTTTATTGTTTGCACAAGATAATTACTCAGTTCTGCAGAAACCTAACATGCATGGCTTCCAGCGTGGCAGTTTTTTTTTTTTTTTTTTTTTTTTTTTTTTGTGAGGCTTCTATCAGATGTAAAAATAGAGCAGAAAAACAAGAATATTATGTATTTTTACTTTAATGAACCCACTGTGACCACTTCAAACCCACCAGGATTTGGCTCACACGGGTTTCACTGAGCTCCATAAGACTCCGCTCCTGTACTTTTCTGTTATTACTCTGAATATGAAATGACACAGTAAGTAGTCCAGTAGGCTCAATTTACATCTCGCATTAAAATATGATCTCTGTATTTGGATACATAAAGTCATATAATGACTTCCACTGGCAGGACACTAACATTAAAAAAAAGTGTTATGTGGATTCTGCCTGCTGTGAGGGGATTTTGTTATGCTATTAAAGCCTGCCTTTCCTCATTGCCCTGTGAAGGAGATTCATCTGTCTCCAGATTCAGAATAACTTTATTAACAAGATGAAGACGAGACATTTTCAACTTGCTGGTTGCTTTTTTTATTTGAAGAATGTGTCCCAGCTGAATGTATTATATTTACACCTCGCTATCTGTGACTGAGGTTTGTCCACAGCATGAGCCAAACCACATCCGTATGTGGTCTGGCAGGTAGGATCGCATTTTGATTGCAAGTTCTGTGCATATTTACACCTAGATTATGATCATATTTCACTTGAAGATGTAAATTGCACCTTAGATTGTTTGCTTCATTTAGAAACCATTTTGGTCATATTTACACCTAATATTAACATGGGATCTACATCCAGGTACGTTACCTGGATAATGAAATAAAAGTTAAAGGACCATACTGGTGATTGTGCATGTTAGAGCCTAATATATTCAATTTTCATACATGTTACATTACTGACAATCATTTCCCAAAGCATACTACTGGAACGGTGAATTAAAAATGTTTTTCCTACCTTCCAGACCTCCATTGGTTTCAGTTCATTCTGCTATTAAAATCAACTTGTTGATACTGTAAACGTTCTTGGGATAGGTAATCCATCATCACCAACAAGACGTGTATTCAGGCTTTTTAGAAGTTACATAATTTTAGCATTTAAGCGCAATAAAAAGCGTGGAGTGAATGTATGTCTCCAACGGGGAATATAGTCCCACAAGAAGACCTGCGTTTATGGAAAAATTTAAAGGACCATGACTTCATAAGGCTGTGTAACTATTAGCAGGAGAAACATGGATTTTTAAGGTGGGTGTATCACTTGAATATTTGATTTTGAAAGATTAAGAGATTTTGTAAAATATCAGGAAAGCTGAAACACAGTTTTATCCTTTGGTAAATGATTGCCAGTAATGTAACATGTATGAAAACTGAATATATTAGGCTCAAACATGCAAAATGGGTGGTATGGTCCTTTAATGCTGTTCAGCATATGGATGTGGTCTCAGATCTCAGATCCATGTCGAAACTAGCCTGATTTTAAATGCAATGTGCACAGTTGTGAAACATTCATGAGATAATATCATCAACCCGCCTCGTCTTCCTGGCTCCGCCAGATCTTGTAAATAAAGTTATTTTGAATCTGGAGTTGCAACTTGCCATACACAGATACCTGCACCTCAGCTCATGCAAAAAATATTTATTTATTATTCAAAAATGAAAAAAATGATGATCACCACCTCTGGAGTAAGGAGGAAGGATGGGTTTTAATAGCATAACAGCTCGCCTACTTTGATCTGATCACAATAAGAACAAAATCCAGATAATGAGAAGGTTTTTTTAATTCAAGGTGTGTAAATACAAGTCCCCATCGGATAACATTTCCAGATACTGAGATCAAATTTTAATGTGAGGTATCAAAGCAGATTTTAAGTGTAATTAACGCATGTGCCATGCACACATGCCATTTTTAAAATGATATTCAGAAAAAAAAACCAAGAATCCTATGGATTATCCCTTTAATATATCTGGGTTTTGTGTATTTCACAAGTGTGCACACTCTAGCCTAGGTGAGGATGTGTGCATATGTATCACAAAATGGTGTGCTCACTTTTTTTATTTTTTTTGCATGTCTTCTCACATTTTGGTTGTGACAGCGTGTGTGTGTGTGTGTGTGTGTGTGCGATTCCATCTGTCTGTGTAAATGAATGCTTCGCCGTTTCAAATTACTCGCCATAAACGTCAAAAGGCCCGTCACCTCCTCCCACAACTCTGCCAGGTGAAACTGCAAACTCCCCAAACCTTGTCGCCTCCTGTTCCATTCAGAGTAAATTACCTTTTTGTACACAAAGATGTGACACGTCGTTGCATGAAAAACATTGCAGGTTTCATCATTCGTTTTCTGATGTTTTAGGCGTCGCTTCTCTCTTTTCCTGTATTTTTCCCCACTCTCATTTCCGTTCCGATAAGCTCCTGGATGATGAAACCCGGAGAGAGGGAAGGGGAGAGGGGAGGGGGGGGCGTCTGGATTCGGTGGTTGTGGGCTGAGATGGGAGCGGGTGGGGGGGGGNGGAGATAATTAGAGACATTTTGGAGACTCAGAGGGGGGCTGAATTATCCCAGGCTTCTCCTTCTCTCCTCCATCCTTCCTTCTCTCCCTCTCTCTCCTCCATGTGACGAGATGTGTTTCTCACCGTGGAGAATCACAGTTTTAACGACAGCGATGCAAATGCAAATGAGCCTAGCAAGCAAACACCTGCATCCTCATGTGGCTACACACACACACACACACACACACACACACACACACACACACACACACACACACAAACTCCACAAATGACTAATTACCACATGTGATTAAGAAGAATGCTGCAGCGATGATAAAGAAGGTGGCGAGGGCACCGGTCCTCCACTAGGGGCAGTGCGCTCTCCTGGGAAATGGAGTTTTTAATTGATTTTTGGAAAGTGAAGCAAGACTCCCTGATGCTGCCTTCAGAGGAGGTAGTAAATAAGAGCGTCTCACTTATAAACTGCATTTTTAGGTGAAACATGGCCACGATTTAACTAAAACGAGGGAATAAATTGGTAAAATGTGGCCACTATTTAACTAAACTTGTGCATCTTTTAATAAAGCGTTGGAATTAATTCATAATACGTAGCCATGATATCCTGTTTTTCCTCCCGGATATCACACGGAGCTCCACAGTGAATGTAGCACAGCTGAAGCTCTTTCCTTTCCACACTTCCTCTCTCACCTCTTGAGCTCATTCGAGTCTTCCTGTCACCTCTCTCTTTAACACACTCACCCTGTCGTCTATTCACACTCTGCTCTTCCTATGTGTGCGTGTGCATGTGTGTGTGTGTGTGTGTGATGACCGAGGGTTCATCAGTGCAGATGATAAATCCAAATAAAGTCATCTCCATCTCTTCCTCTCCCTGTGAGTCATTTATCACTGGTTTGTTCTTTGCATCATGCTGTCATATGATGTCAGACGTGTGTTAAAGCTGTGTGTCTTTTACACGAGTCTGTATTATCTGATAGTAGACATTTTTTTTTTTTTTTTTTTTNTTTTTTTTTTTTTTTTTTACAGCGTATAGTTGGATATTTACATCCGTGGCCTCCTGTAGGCTGTAAAGTGAACTTCAGTGTAAAGGCTGTATAAAACCACATGTTTTTATTAGAACAGACCTCAGTTATCATCCATGTTAGCTTATTGCTGATATATTAGTACATACTGGCAGAAACTACAGTACAAATTTGTGTTGTAAATTTATTTGTAGTCTTGGTAGCTCATTTTTTAAATTTTGACTTTTATTAAATAACTATATTTCCAGCAGAAACTTTTTAAACCTTATACCTATTTGATATCATTTAGTTTAATTATAAAGTTTTTTTTCTATTCTATTCCAATTTATTCTACTGTGCTGCACCATGCTTTTCTCTATTCTATTCTATTCTATTCTATTGTATTTTGTGTATTTCTTTGGTAATTTTTGCTGTAAGAGTTAACTTATTTGAGTATGTTGACATGGTGATATTGATACTTAAGTAAAGGATTTGAGTACTATTTCCCTCACTTGACACACATTAAAATAACAGTTTGCACAAATGCATTTAGTGTGATGATGATGATGATGATGATGATGACGATGATGAATCAGCTATGAATCTTTGTCAAGCTAGCACCACAGCAATCAACAAGTTGCAAAATGTGCAAATCCAAACCCTGTCAGTAGTTGCGTGATGAAGGTTGTGTGAAAACTGCGGATTTTCTCGCTGTGAACGGGTCATTTGTGACCACTTCGCTCGTGTTCCGTGTTTCTCTAAATGCACCTCACACACACTTTCTAGTCNAAAAAAAAAAAAAAAATCATCTACTGCAAGGATAAAAGTAACAGGAGTGGGTTTTCTTATTAAAATCAAAATGACTGTGTTGTGTTTTGACCTCGTGCTGCTTCGCTCTGCAGCTCCCCGAAAAAAATCTGGAAAAATAACGGAAACGGCAAAGCTTCTCTGTTAAAAGTCACCATATTGGATGCTAGGCGGGCACAAATATATTCATGTGCATTTATACTGAAGCGGGTGAATATTTTCTCCTCTTTTACTCTTTATATTCAGTCATTTCACATCATTTAATAAGAGCCCGGAGAGACCAGTGCGTAATGATTGCTTTTTTGAAAACAATTGAAGTAAGACAGATTGTTTTGATATGAGAAAGTACATTTATCCCGAATATGTAAAGAACAGCCCTAAGGCTCATGTTTATCTCACTTTATGCATTATGTCGTTGCATATTCAAAGTATTTGAGTCAGATATGAGAAGTGTGAAGAACGCCTGTACTTCGCGATAAAGCAAACGCTTCCTTGTTCTCTTTTCATGCTTATTTGTACAGACTCCAGCTACACAAAGCTGCTTTTTTTCCGAGCCATTTACTTTTGAATGAAGCTAAGAAAGAAAGCACTCGATGGCTTCAGCTGAACCTGTGCTGAGGGGATTTCGGGTTGATTAGCCCCCTGGAGACTTTCCGCTAATGCTTTTTTTTTCATCAAACTCCAAGATTATCAAAATCTACCCTCCTCCAAGCGTGCTCATTTCTTCTGCTAGTGTCTTGCTTTCTCATGCAAATACAAATAAAACCCTCTGCGGACACACACGTGTCTTGACTGGGTTGACTTTGCTTTTTTTTTTTTTTCNTTTTTTTTTTTTTTGCACTCATTGAGAGATGAGAGAGAGATTAGCTGGTAGCTGTAGCAAAAACAAAAAAAGGAGAGATTTCCTATCAAAGGAAAATGAAAAGATCAGTAATGTGCCTCCTTGTGGTGATTAAGAAGACCCATGGGTGACAGCACTCTGGTGGGAGGTCTTGAAAAACAGGATCAGGGCCAGATTGACAGGCCCCCAGTCCCACCCACCCTGGCTCATTACCTCAATGGTACGACTACCCTAGTTTCCTCTTCATCTTGTGATGATACACACCTCCAGACACACAGCGCTACTTCAGCAAGCCAATGGTCATTATAACCCTTGAGCGCTCTGCAGGGCTTTGAGGCTCCTTTTAGCCGCCTCCATGTGTGATCCGAGTAAAGCCATCTGCTTGTGACTCCTCCAGCTCGGACGCGCTCCGCGGTTTCTCTGATGCTCTTCAACTTCTTCAGGAGACAGGAAAATGCTGGTCTAAGTCGTGGCGATGGCAATTTGTGATTTTTGAAGCCATTTATGTCTGGAACCGGACTTCATCGGCTTTTTCAATCACAGTGATTAGTTCCGACAAAAGTATTGAGAGTATGAAATGGCGTTGGCATCACTTGGGACTTTTATGGGTACAGTTGGTAAATTTGAAGTTAACGTCACCTGGAACTAAGAACGACATGTTTCCTTCAGCGAGTTCTTTGCTTGCATTGTCACCGCATTTTAAGTACAGTGAAGATGATGCAAATTATAGCAAATCTCATTGAACACTTTTCATGTTTGCGATCTTCCCCTTATGAGTGATGCCATGTTCTGATTAAAGTAGCAAGATCTCAAAAACTTGCACTCCTGAGTCTATAGTTTTGTGCAGTTTTTTCATTGTTCAAAAGTCTTGAAACCTCACTGTTGCCATCTTGATGTGCAAAAAGCTAAACAGTATTGTAAAAGTATCTTAAAAAGTTTAGGCTGCAGGAAGGTAGCATCTGACCAATCAGTGATGCTCAGTCTTTGCAAGCTCCACCCAGCAGTTCCTAAGTTATCTAAATGGGTCCTGGTGATTTTGTGCAAAATAAGGGAAAGCTCCTGAAATGGTTCCTGAGTTCCTTCAGTCTGAAAGATTTGGGTCTTTAAACCTTTTTTTAAAGATGAGTGGGATTCAGTGGATCAATTAACAGTTTTGTGACTCGTTCCTCTGTTTACCTGAATGAGGGAATTCAGGTGGATGTGGTTCTGGTTGCTGTTTTGCACGTAAATCAAGGAATAACTTGAGCGACTATTGGGAACCAGTGGACAGAGATAAGAAACAGAGTGACATGAGCTCCTTTTTTTTTTTTGGCTGGTTAAAGACCAGGTAGTTCTGGATCATTCAAAAAGTTTTGAGAGTACATGAAAGTATTGCAGAACTAGAAGTGCCTCTAGAAGGAGTTGGACCTCTTATCCAGATAGCTAAGCTTCCTGATGCCATGCAGAGCCAATCAATATGATCCATAGACAGATGAGATCAGTAAGGGTTAGCTGGATGGTCAGAAGCAAAAGTGACAAGATCAGGACAGGACTGACAAAAGCTACAACACTGCGATCGGATAGCAACAAATCAATCAGGACTGAGCAGCACAGGAAAAAAACTTCACATCAGATAAAGTCATACAGTGTAAATTAATCCTCCAAAAATCAAGGACCAGCAGAATTTCAACAGCTCACAGAAAATCCTTACACATCTTCCTTTTTAATTAACACCAGGAGGCTAACGTGTATGTTTTTCCTCCCAGTTGGCAGATTAATATAATGTTAACACTGCAGGAGGTATAAGAGCCAATCAGAACCGGAGTTAGAGGCGGATATTTAATGGAAGGTCACTCTCCGTTTCTGCCTGCTGACATCCAGCCTAAGCAAGGCAAGACATATGGGCTTGGACACAGCCATCTTTCCTTCCACTACCTGCAGAGCAGAGGATGAGCTGGCAAAATGCCCACCGCCTCACCTTGAAAAGACATAAACACACACACAACTTTAGGTTAAAACCCAAGGTGGCCATTTTTTCATCAGTGTCTGGCTGTCTTGTAGGCTTGTCAGCAGGATACCTCTAAAAGAAACTTACGGAGTTTAATGTTTTGTAGTTAGATAAGGAAGATCCAAATCAGGTTACAGATTCAGGAACATTTTGTTGCTTTATTTAAAGCTGCAAGATTGTGCATTATTTGGACATTTTGGACTATTTCTCAAGAAATAGGACACCAATCTTATTGGAAAAAAATTAGGCATTTGTATGCTATGATGGACTGGCAACAGGTGTGATTAAACCCAGATCTAGATAGATAATCTAAATCTGCTGAATTAAAATACCTACCTACCTAATCTAGCTGATCTGATCTCAAGGTAATGGGTGTTGGTATTCATTGGGTATGTACGTTCTCACACTTCCAGTAGCACTTCAAGATAAATTTCCTTTTCTCAAAGCTTAGTCTTGCTTCTGCCATAACTTCTAATCTGTTGCACCTGTAAAAAAAAAAAAAAAAAGNCATTCAAAGTGTGTATCCTTCTTTTTTTTTTTGGGACACCCTGTGTATTGCATAGTTTTCTCTGCTGTTGAGTACCTGGCTGGAAGATCTGGTTTGGATGACCTATGATGGTCTAAATCAGCCATTCTGACAAGGAAAAATATACGGGGAAGTTATTTGCAAATTTGCATTTCAATAATATAAAATCAGAATAATTACGTCATGGCTTCATCAATCAAAAAAAAAAAAAAAAANAAAAAAAAAAAAAAAAACAAGATCAATATGGGAAAAAAAATTCTCTGCAGCTAAAAATGAATCAGTTTGACTTGGTGTTTCCGTCCCGATTGAAAGCTTTGCTGTGTTTATATTTTCCTTTCTGTTTCCCATGCTCCTCTCAGTTCGCGGTACGAGTGTATCTCTCGTGTAAAAGGCCAGATGCCAAGTGGTGTTAAACGAAGAACAAACTGGTGTGTTTGCTCTGTGACCCAGCCTGGAAGCTGCTCCTTGTAAAATATTGGCAGCTGTTACAGACAAGTGTGAATGCTAGATGAGGTTGGGATCTCAAAGCTGTCAGGGGGGGTCTCAGTGGTCTAGCTGGAGTGATAGATGGAGAACATTAAAACATTATCTGAACAGCGGCTTAAGTGTCATAATGGATATTACCACATCATAAACTTTCATTCCCTGGTTAATGCTCCGAAGACAGACTCGTAAGCTTCTGCGCATGCTTGCACAGACGCCCAGCCGAATGCTCGCCATGTGCCCGTACACACATGCTGACAGTAACGTGCACACTCGCACAGACTGTACTTAACCTCTGCAGAGCCCCAGTTGCTCTCTAACTCAGCCCAGATGGCCAGTGTGGACTGTGGGGCTCTGGCCTCTATATTGGCTGCTATTAATATGCAGCACAAACTCCCAGCCCTTGTAATTCTTTACCTTTGCACTACAATCGTTTTAACTCCTCCCCAGTGACTTAGCAGGCCTACATATCAGACCTGGACTCCAGTCTGACCGTGGCTAAGTACCTAATTATCAGCTTATACTGGCTTGTGAAGGAGGTTATCGTCCGTCATTGGGGCGAGTTGCATTGTGCTGTTGTGGTTTCTCAGGGGCAGCGTGAAGGTGTCCGGGCTGACCCACTCAACTCGAGCGTGAGTCAAGCAGGCCCCTCGCTGCAATAATTGCAGGCCCTGACACGCAGCCTATAACTTGGACTCGCTCGTCTCGCCGCGTGCTCACAGTTTGTGGCGCGATATCTCATGAGCCACTGTCTGTGCTCGTCATGGCTGTTACGTATTTGAGAGGACGAGTGAAGGACTGTAATCATTGAAGTGCTAGAAACTGAAATGCTGTCTGAAAGGGGAAAAAAAGAAAGTTTCAAGTCAGAAAAATTGCAAGTGTTCATTTTGTAAAAGATTCAAATGTGTGTATCACTAATTAAGTTATTCCCAAACGTTTTGCACTTGAAAGCACTGAATGGCAACAGGTGTATTTTGCAATTTTGAGGAGTTTAATCGCGCATCACAAAGTCATTAAACTGCACACAGAAACTCACATTTATCCACTTATATCCTTTTGCTGCAGCACTACTGTGCTCAGTGAGTGAAAACAGGCTGTTTTAGACACTGTCTCTTTAAGCCTCGTCTCTTGATGACAACTGACAACACCCACAACCTGCAAGAAAACGTGCTTGCACCCATATTTTCATGGGTGCTAAAGCGGCTGTTAGCATGTATGTACATTTTTTAACTTTGACAAAATTCAACACATACTCTCTACTACATTACACTAGAAAATGAGGGAGTGGATGTGACTATATCTTGTCTTTTTATTTATTTATTTTTAATAAACATAGCCTTCAAAAAATTGAAGCTATCTTTAAGGTTGTGCTGTATTTATAGTGAAATCAGCTGAGACGGCATGCTGTTTGTCCAATAATTCAGCAAGGCAAATACTTGAAAATGAAACTTTGTGGTATGTATGTAGGTCAAATCAATGTTACAGGTAAAATCTGATGTTTCCAAACAGACAAATGATGCACACAGCTGGATAATTTACTGCAGCAAAGCAGCTAATTGTAATGTTAGCATGCAGCTACCAGCACCAGTTAACTGGTGCATAAATCTGATGTGTTTACATCACCACTATGAAGCAAGAATCCCTTAGCATAAATTAAACTGATTAAAATAAATTAAGGTGGTTGATATGGTAACCACCGTCTCTTAAACAATCCAATGATAAAGGAAAAGCTAAGATGTATTAATTTCAAAAATCTTAAGTAGATTTTAAGTAATTTTTTTTTCAATTACATGATAAATGTCTTAATTGTTGTTTAAGTGTCAGTCTTGAGAGTTATTACATCAGTTTCTGTAATCCTGTTAGGGTAAAGTTCAGATTTCCCAGGCATAGAAATGGTCACTGAACGCAACAGTTTGTGATGGACGGTTTGTGATGGACGATCTGAGTTGGTTGGCTTCATTTTGTATCCGTCAGGACTCTGACTGGACCCTAATGCTAACCATTTGTCAGTCTTGGTATAACAACCTATAAACCAATCAAAACTTTAGTTCTGGTAACGTCTATGCGTTACGGCTCTTAGACAGCATGGTTTTAGGCTTTCACCCACAAAAGTTAGAAAACAATCACAGAGTGAGAGACGTCCACCAAAGGCCTGTGAAGCGATTCTGACCGCGTCACAAATTTCAAACCAAAAACCTCATAATTTGGCCTCTGCTACGACCACATCTACAAACCGATGTAGAGGAAGACATGTTCCTGCCTTCGTCGATGTTTTTCCCTGATAGCCGTTGTCCTATGATTCACCAGAATTCACAATCTCAAAGACTTTATCTCACAGTGTGACATGCAGTGAACTTATAAGATTGCTGTTGTCACACAGTTTGCAGGAGACTTTAGAAAATATCATAGATGCACTATCCTGTCTGACCTTTCCTGTTCTATTTCATCCAACCTCTTAATTTGATCTCACTGTTAATCAGAGTTGCGTTATGAGGCTGCCATTGTGCACGATATCTGCTTGTGTTTAACTGAAATGCTGTTTATGACACAAAAGAAATGCATGTTTTGAGCAGTATTTGTTTTTCATTTAGCTCAGCCATATGGAAATGGTGGTTGGTTGTTTATGAATAAGGTGTATGAATATTCATACGTAGTATAAGTGTTCTATATTCAGATGTGACTGATGTCAGAATTCATGACTTTGAGTCTTTCTTTCTTTCCATCTTATTTGAATATGCATCTTTTCATAGTACCACATTATAGCTCCAGGAATCGGTGCTTATGACACGATCTAAAGCCTCTTGTTTCTGAATGCCACTCATGAAGACTCAGTATTTCCATATCGTACAGCTGCTGCTCGTACACGGGTCTGAATAGAAACTGAGAACTGTCAACTCCTCATAGGATGATGCTTGATGTACCCTCGTGCCCGTGCTTTCTTTCTCGGAGAAAATAAAGGGTAAAAAAAAAAAAAAAAAAAAAAAAAGAATAAAACAGAAGACTGAAGGGCTTAGAGAAGGGAGTAAATGATGCCACAGGAAGGAAAGGATGGAGTGTTCCACAGGGCAATCTGAATCAAAGCTCTCTCTCCTCTGTGGAGCGAGAGGAGGTGCGAGCTGTAATTAAGTCGAAGCAAAGACAATGTGACTCTCTCTGAGGAGCGCGGCTCTCTTTCAGAAAGCGGCTCATGTCACCGTGGTTACGGTGCCCTATTAAGCGAGTTTAGCATAGTTGGTGTGTGCTGATGCATAAGTGATGTTTCCTCTGAGCTCGCGTACTTCCTTTGACTTCTCAGTGATTCTGGCTGCAGGGTGGCACAGTTTAGACGCTCGGGATGTTGCAGCTAGCTAAGTTAGCAGGTAGTGCTCTGTTTTGCATGCAGAACAGCCGGAATTCTTCAAGGCCAAAAATCCAGGAAGCTTTCGGAAACATCTCGCGCAGATCTCCATCTGTGCTGACTCGATAACATCACTCAGTTCCTGCAGCGCATTTGGCAGCTGTGAGCATCCTGTTTAGCAAAGATCCAAAGATCTGTAACAGGATGAGATCTGAAATAGAGTCTCTGCCATGTTCCTGGAATCAGTGTAAGATGCTGGAGTAGATTTGCATTTGGGAAAGAAAAGAATATTGTGGCAATGAATATATTTATCCAGTCAGCACCATGTTTATCAATGATTTGATGTTAAAACTGCACCTTTGGCGTTCCCCTGCCATTACACCTCACCAGCCTATATTTATTTTGGGTCTCTCTCTCTCTCTCTCTCGCTTTTGCTCTCTTTTTCTTTCTGAATCTAGTTCCACTGAAAGAAAGGTGTCTTAAACACCAGACCGTATTATATTTTTGAACTTTAATGCATAGCCAAAAAAAAATAATAAAACTCCAAAGTGTTCTGCAAAAGATTCCCATTTTCCATTGTGTACTTCAAGGAAATACTAGCATTATAGACATTGAATTTTTGGTTATGAGTCTCTTTGTGACCATCCCACGATGCTGTAGTACAAGATTTAAGTTGATTTGGATTTTCCTTTTCATTTTGGCTTTTTTTTCTTTAAAAAAATCTGGAAATATATTGATATATTTATTAAATGCTAAAAATCCAAATCCAAAAAAACCAAAAAAAAAAAAAAAAAAAAAAAAAAAAAAANCAAATTTCTGGGAGAAAGTCAGATTGCAAAAAAAACAAAACAAAAAAAAAACAAGCATTTTTAGCATACTATTTTGAGTTTTATGAGTCATATTTTTCTTTAAGCTTACTACTGAAAATACAGGTTTTTGATGCGCAGGCAGAAAATCTGAAATCAGTTTCATATTCAATGTTTATTGGTGAAAAGCAGAAAAAACAACTTGAGCCATATTTTGTTCATTTTGACTTAAATCTGTTGTCAAGCTAGTGTATATCAAGGTATCTTAAAAGAATCTGTTAGGGTATATTTCCTTCTTCTTCTTATAAAATGGCTCTCAAACTTAAATGCATGGTTTAAAGGACCATACTGACCATTTTGCATGTTTGAGCCAAATGTACTCAATTTTCATACACGTAACATTACTGACAATCATTTCCCAAAGCATACTACTGGAACAGTGAATTAAAAATGTTTTTCCTACCTGTCAGACCTCCATTGGTTTCACTTCATTCTGGTACGCTATTAAAATCAACTTGTTGATACTTGAAACATTCTTGGCATAGGTAATCCATCACCAACAAGACGTGTATTCAGGTTTTTTTGTAGAAGTTTCATAATTTTAGCGTTTAAGCACAATAAAAAGCGTGGACTGAATGTATGCCTCCACCGGGGAATATAGTCCCAAAAGAAGACCTGTGTTTATGGAAAAATTTAAAGGACCCCGTGACTTCATAATTTTACATAACTATTAGCAGGAGAAACATGGATTTTTAAGGTGGGTGTATCACTTGAATATTAGATTCTGAAAGATTAAGAGATTTTGCAAAATATCCAGAAAACTGAAATACAGTTTTATCCTTTGGGAAATGATTGTCAGAAACATAACATGTATGAAAATTGAATATATTAGGCTCAAACATGCA